>JAQGAV010003487.1:0-12364 GCA_034691345.1 Phasmarhabditis papillosa | reverse complement strand
GCAGCACCAGTGAATATATGACGGAGCGTTCTGGCCTTCTATTAAATCGTCAAAGTTCTATTTGCTTGCATCAGTGGTTCCTTTTTAGACAGCTTAAATATTTTTTTCCCTTTGTAGACAGCTTAAAAATGCAATCTGCCAAACTATTGTTTACATTGAGATTAAAACTAATTCTTTATTTTGTAATGACAACACAATAGCCTAAGGCTAGCGAAGATCTTTGTAACCTTACCGCCAACAACATTTACCTATAAAATATCACAGTTTGCAGTATGGTGCACACCTAAGATCAGTTTCGTTGCACAGATAATGCTGCTAAACACTTTACTACGTATTTAGCTAAAACTGGATAATACATACAAATGGGGGTTCATAATATTATTAATATTGAATCAGATGATTATGCAGTTTATTCTGCAGTAATCCCACAAAACCTAGTCTGCCATAGTGACGTAATTTGGCCAAAATTTGAATTTTCTTCTTTGTTCTTTGTCATGGTCAAGATTCACAGTCTTGTTAGGTGAATTCTCTTTACTCCTTACTTACTACATAGGTTTCCATATCAAAACGGACCGGTTGTATTTGCTATCCAACCTTTTAAAACTCGAATAAAAGTGAATAGGATATTCTTACATTACAAAAATATTCAAACATTAACAAATTTAATTTTGTTGCCCTTGCTGATTCAGTAATCCTTCAAACCCGTGGTTGTCGTGGGAAAATAAGTGGGTTCAATTCTGCTGGCCCGAAGGAGGACGATGTCCTTAGTCATAAAGCTAACCATTGTACTGTGTAGATGAGACATTTAAGCTAACAATACGATAGGTTTAAAAAATGTAGGGGGGGGCAGAAGATTTCTTAGATGACGATTTATAAAGAATACTAAGTCAGTTTGTGGGGACCGAGTTCACCCATAAACATATTGAGCAAATGCACTATGGGAAAATTCTGACAGTAGTAAAGAGATCACTAATGAAATACTTCCGCGACAACGAACTTTATAAAGTTTTAGTTGAACGGTGTTTTTACTGTCATTGATATTATTCTTCTCTTGTTTAATTACAAATATCTTTGCCGATGCTTCAGAAGAAAGCTACGGTGCGATAGTGCCCGAGTTCGGGAGAACCCGTCCTCTTCCCGAATCATTGCAATTCCGCCTGATCAGCAACTCCAACGAAAGTATTCGAAGAACTTCGATTTTAAAACGCAACAATAGAAACAAAACATATTTGTTAGTCCTACCATTAATTGCTGACACTTTTTACAACTACCTCCTTTTCTGAATCACGCATGATTTGATCTATGTTCAGCTTACACAGCTGATTCACATTTTGACCTATTCTGTTTGACTTTGCTACGCCAAATGACGTCTGATCTGCGAAAAAAGCCCGGAATGAATCATTTTTTGGCACTGAAACTGCATAGCATTCGAAATGTTGCACGAAGAATTAGGGGGCTTAAATCAGCATGGAGCTGATAACAAAATACCGACATTCCACAGAAATCAAAAAACATTAAAGGAACAAGAAAGGGGTTTTCTTAGGAACATATTTGAAAATTTGTGGAACCTCTACGGAGGAGCTCCAACATCGGAGGCAACGATATAAGATTTGAGAAAAGGTTTCACATGTTTCTCGGGTATGAAAATCTCGTTTGACCCAAACCATAGTGTATACTCTAACAAACTATATAAGTAGAAGATAAAACCTTGTGGCTATAAACAATGGCTATATGACATTCATGGTTATAGAGCAACTTTAGTAGTTGATTTGGTCAGTTTGAATCATTCTCAGTGAAGCAAGGAAAAGAAAATTAAACTACGCTGCCAAACTGATGAAGAATTCAATTCCTACATGGGCTCAGACTATTTTAGAATGGTATCCAGCTGACAGAAAAAGAAGACGTGGAAAACCGTTCACCAAATGCAGCGATGATCTTGTGAAAGCTGCAGAACTAGCGGGTAGAATCGGTGTCACGTGGCCAAGAATTTCAAGATGTGAACCAGACCTATGGAAGAAAATGGTTGCCCAGCGCTGAAGGAGAAAAACCGATCTTATGATAAAAACGATAATGGAATTAATTATTATTTATTTATACAGTTGTATATTGTATATGACACATCAGAATATTTACAAACAAGTGGTTATAAGGGCTGGTCCGGGGAACACCAAAGAGACTATAAATAAGAAATGTTTAAATATTTTAATCAAAATAGTTTTCTTCTTTTCATTTATGACTTCTATGCTGTCAGATGTTAGATGAAGAATTTCTATGGTCTAATAATTTATGTAGTTCGGTAATACAAAAGATTAAAGGTCTGTTAGCAAAGAACATATTTCGTTTAAGAATCTAATATACAGTAAGAATAAGAGTAACTGAAGTTTTCTTAAGATGTGAATGGAATAATTTAAAATATATTGCATTTACATTTATTTTTATATAACAATTCAGTTCTAAGACCGCTACTTGTATCATACTGATTTACGTCTTAAATACTTAAAATACAGAAATTATTTATCAATAGTCTGTCTGTTTCTCATACAAGACATTCTTACTGGCACAAACTCGCACAGTAACTGCAAATAACCGGCACAAACTGGCGATTAAGCGGAATTATTTACGAAATTACGTTAGCTTAGTAGGTGAGAAGGGTAGTGGATTATACAATGACGTTGTGTTAAAGGGAGCGCTAATATTCTTGTTATTTATTTTAAAACGTATGGTGAAAATATCCTGTTTGAGAATAGAATTTCTTGTTCAAAGGGGGGGGGGGGTCCCGAGGACGAAGCTCTTTTAACAAATGCGTTTAAAGGTTGATCGGATATCTATATTCAAAAAAGAAAGAAGTTTAATCGGTCTAATCAATATTGTTATTTGTTGGTTCAGTAGCTATTGATAATATTAACACCCCATTAAATAACTTCTTAAGTAAATAATAAACGTCATTGAAATTAAAGACTTTAGAGGGTTGACAACTCAATTATTAAAATCATTTCTGTATTTGGAAATGGCTCCATATAAGGGATGCGAATGGATGTGGGACATCCACAGCTAGCACAAATCCCGGACACAAGGGTAGGTTGCCTTGCATCCGTAACAAAAATAAGACTGCAGTGCGTAGTGTTGTGTAAGATTTCAAAAATGGTTCGTTCTGTGGCAAAATTGGAAAACTATTAGATGATTTTCCTATTTTTTGTTTTATGTCAGAAAACTATTATTGTACTATTTTATTTTGTATCATGTCCAGAAAAAGATACGCAATTGCGGAAGCCTGCGTATACCATCGCGCTCTGCGGTCTTTTGTTTGTTATAGACTATACCAGTTTTCAAATGGTTGTCAACTTATTCGGGTCTGCTAGTGTAGCAACCCTGTTAGATTCAATAAAAGTAAAAAAAAGAGAAAACGTCCATACGGAAGGATGAAAATACTTATAATGAATGCTACAGCTATAAATCAACACGAATGTTTTATCTTTTAATTACCTCTTATCTTTTATAATAGAGAACCAATGACGTTGTTAAATTGATTTTTTATATTAAACGATGAACTTTATTAAGGAATATTGTTATATTGATCACTTAGTGAAAAACAGAAATAACAAAATAAATAGATTACACAAGGCGCATTAATTAAGTAACAGCGGTGTTAAATAAATATAAAGAGAATAGGAGTCTACTATATTGAGTATAAAGGTCTGTATCCTCTTTCTTATTATTTATAATGTTAGATTACTGTAATTAGAAGAAAAGACTCAGATTCTACCGTTGTTCTGTTCATTTTTATATAACACCGCTGCCCCCCATACTGCGCATTAGAGCTACCTAATGATCAGAGATGGCAACCGGCCCGGCCTGGAATTTGGAAAACTAGGCCGGGCCGGCCGGATAACGAGCTCTGCTAATGATAAAGATTATATAGAACAATGAAGAACTGTACGAGAATATGCAAAGTAAAGTAAACATTACAAATCCTTAGTTATCTATTAAAAAGTAATGTCAATTACTTACTTTAGTCTTTTAAACAAACTTAAGTATCTTAAAGAAAAGAAAGAATTCTAAAACATTAAATGCAACAAGAACTATAGGATTTTCTCTCAGAATATAATATGAGCAATAAAAACAACATGTTACCCGTAATTATGATCACTGAAAGAACGTGAAGTAGCCAAATGAGATCAAAATATGACAAAAATATGAATTACTGTAGTTATACTCTGTTTAAAAACTTAGACTACATCGCGCCGGCCTCACTAGATGCGCGGTGTTGCAAAATTTGACTTCAAAAATTAAAATAGGGGAATTCAGGACTTTTTTGAAGGGCATCGAGTAAGGAAGATAGGATAGAGCATAGGTTTGTAAATAGACTATATATGCAGAAGTAATAAGGAATATTGAAAAAGAATGTTTGTATTTTAATAATTAAGTATTATTTTCTATTTGTAAAGATTGTCTTGCAATAGGTACAGGAATAGACTTCTTTCTTCTAGGTAAAGACTTGTGTAACATAGGATCTGCTGGAAACACAGAATAGCCTTTACGAGTACGGTAGCTACTAAAACAATACAATTAGAAGTTAAGAATAGTCTATGTCTTTAAAATATATTACATTTAGAATTATGTATTCAGGATGTGAGCTATATTTTGGGTTCAAGTTATTTGTACCTTCTCTTTTTGGAAATATTTATCTAAATTAGTCTATCAACCGGATGGATTCAAGAAAATAAAATGTTTGGTGGATGACAGTCTATATCTAAAATCCTCTTTTGAAACCACAGCTTATACTGAGGCCGTATGCATGGAAAACCATTTCATTTCCCTCGGGTAACTGTTTCCAACGGGAAATGCGGCGCGCCATACGGAAAACAAGTTTCGGGGGATACGCGTTTTCCAAAACCGTT
This sequence comes from Phasmarhabditis papillosa, assembly GCA_034691345.1. Classification (NCBI taxonomy): domain Eukaryota; kingdom Metazoa; phylum Nematoda; class Chromadorea; order Rhabditida; family Rhabditidae; genus Pellioditis; species Pellioditis papillosa. Next base: position 7,466 of record JAQGAV010003487.1, on the reverse strand, counting down.
TTCAAGGAAAAACGCTTTCGTGCATATGGCCTCTCAGTCTTATTGGAATCTCTTCAATGCGGACCATATCATGTCATTTTTAGCACCTAAACAATTACCTAATATCTTTCTTTCTAACTTACTTTTTTCCTCCTTTATTATTATTATTGTTTTCTTCTTCCTTAACAGTTAACTGTCTTGGTTGAGGTCGTGGACTTGCTTGTCCCATTAAGGTAGGTATCTGACTGGCGGGTCGAACTTGCGTACGAGGCACAACAGAAGGCTTTTTTAACACCGGCAGTTGAGATGAAAAAGTTGTATTGTTGGTACGAGACTCGAAACCTAAAGAGTCAAAGTTTCTCAAATGAAGTGGAATCTCTTATTTAGAATACTCCTCGGGTCGACCACAGAAGGACTCTGCTCGACTCGGACAGCATATTGAGAATCGGCCCTTTTCGGAGGCTGTAATATCCTTCTGTAAACCTAATTCTAGTCATAGACTATATCTTTTTTCTCTAACTTACCATTAACAATATTTTTAACATTAATATTAGTAGTAATATTCTTTCTTTCTATTTCATTATCACTGCTATCTTCATCTTCTTTGCTTTCTCTACCACTATCAATAGACTTTATACTTCTAGGAGAATTATAGAGGGGTGACGTCGGCAAAGGGGATTCAGAAGGAACAGGCAGTGTACTCAGATCAGAAGGAATAGGGGATGGGGCCTGCAATAAACTCAGTTATAATATAAATTACTTTTGTTAGAAATTAATATTTGACGATTATTAAATCAATGTTTCCTTGTCTCAAATCAGACTAGTGGCTATGGAACTATACTAAACGAAATACAAACGAACTGTGAAATATATCCCGGTTACGTGCTCTTACTCCTTGCTTGTGAACTATATCGTGAAGGATTTAATTTATTTTAAAGAAAATCACTTTTGTGGTTACAAAAGGCTTTTCAAATAGCAAGAAAAAGTAACAGTTTCAAGGCTACAAAAGTAATGCGAACCAAAGTTGGGCGCTTAGGCGTTTTCTGTTCGAATTGCGAGCTAGGACTCTTTCTTCGGGTTGACCTGCCCTCAGATTAATGTGACTAAATAAATATATTCGCTTACCTCATCTTGTTGTTCTTCTATTACATTTCTATTATCTTCTTCTATTATTATATTTAAATTAGGTATAAATCTTCTATTTCTTATTCTATCTTTAGCTAAATCAACCATTCTACGAAGATCAAAAAGGAATTGTAAGGCCATCTGAGGAGGATTATGCATTAATTCTGTCTCTAGATACTCTAAATTAAATAATATTATTATTAATTTTACAAAACAATAGTTAATATTCTATTGTAGTCTGTTAAATAACTTGGCTCTCTATCGCATTATCCTCAATGTTAAATTAAAATGAATGTACTTTGGAAAAAAAGGCTCCAAATTTACGGATTCTCCATTTATCTTTATCCACCACTGCGACTCCACTGGAACTGCGTTGTAAACCTCTTGTAAGAGACTGTAGTTAGTTCCAAATAGAAGAATAAAAATAATCCTCTTATTTACCTGCACTAAAGAATAATCTAGCTTTATTATTATTATTGTTAGTTGGTGGTCTTTCTATTTGTAAATCTCCTTCTTCTACTGAATATTCCCGACGCAACTCGTTTTCTATCTGCAAGATAAATTAAGTAAAGCCATTTATTTATAGATTAATAAATATATATTCACGGCACTTCGGTTAGTTGTGCCCATTCCTGTTTTCTCATGCCGCGGCTTGTGTTAACTCCTACATAAAAAAGCCTAAGGGTGACAAAGGACCGTCATGAGGTCAGTTGGCAGTTGGAATAGAGGAAAACTCTCGTACTTTTAAATGTTTTACTCTGAACATGTTAGTTACAAATAGTATACTATCGTTATAGAATTCTTTTTTTGTCTTAGCCCCTTTTGCGAGCATCTTGCCATCTCGAGGCGCCTTGTCACATTACAAAGATGCACTTGCGATATACGCGCGTGCAACAGAGCTGTTAACCCGGCCCGGCCGACTTTTTGGCACTTGGGCCGGGCCTGTGTAGGCCGGTTTTCAAGGCTTTTCCTGGGTTTTCAGGAATTCATAAGCAAATTTTGGGTATTTTTGAAAAAAAAATTTTGAATTGGCCATTTCTCAGAATAAGGAACCCATTGAAAAATAACAAAACATAGTGGTTCGGGGTGGATTGGAACCCGCGACCTCTCGCTCCATAGTAAAGGTTTATCATTTCCCTTATTAACTACAGGCGGCTGACTGCCCGGCCTATGCCGGCCCAAGATTGTGAACCCAGGCCGGGCCGGGCCGGGCCCGCCGGGTTAACAGCTCTGGCGTGCAACTTGCCCGCAGGTGCGGTGTTAGTAATTAGATAAATACGTAAGTACTACTGCATTATTAATGTTAAATATGTTTATACCTTTTGCATATGTTGTTGTTGTCTTAGTTGATATAAATATTTCATCTGATAATCCGATATTAAACGACGTTTTTTTCTTTTCCAACAAAATCTCCAAACAATAAAAGTAGCTATGAATGATAATAGGAATGCAATAACAATAATAATTAATTTAGTCAGATCAGAACCTCTCATATGACTTAGTGAAGAAGGATTTACACCTAAAAACAATATTATTATTATAATATTGATAGAAAAAGATATTAATAGTTATGGTGGGAAACTATGTTATTATATGAATGTATTATACAATAGAAACACAACGAAATAAAGTGGTGGGGGATCTTTATTATCATAATAAGCTACCAGTAACAGAGCTATTGAATATTAGTGAAAGAACCCTATATTTATGAAAAATAGCGTAAGCATTTGACTCCGACACGGCGGGGTTTATCTGAAAAGCTTGTCGGGCTCAAAAGGGCCGCCCGGCCGGACCGAGAATATTTGAAATTTCCGGGCCGACCTTTTGAGAACATCGAGACACGGCTGCAATTAGCCGAAATTCTCCGACCCGATAACAAGCAACCTTCCAGCGACCCCCCCCCTGTGCCTATTTTGTTATTGCGCTCCAGACTGAGCTTAATAGGACTAAGTGACACTAAGTGAGCAGAAGCTTTTCTCATATCAACGATATACCACTTCTTACCGACCCCTTGTATTCCTATTAAACTAAACCTTTTGTTAACTTTTCTTACCAGATATTCCATTTATTCTAAATGCAAGACAATGTTCTATATTATAATCATCACATTGTAGTTTCATTTGTACAACAGAACCTAATAAAGAAGCAGAGTCAAGATCGGAGCCAACAAACTAAAATAAGAATAGTTATGGAGTAACTTAACTTGCTACGTTTGTTAATGTTAAACTTCATGCTGAATAATGATGCTGATGTATAAGAAAACAATAACTAGATGCTGGCACTAGGCTTCCATTCTATCGTGGCGAACCGAAAACTGAGACAATGCGCCAATTTATGAATTCACACAAAACGCGTCAAAACACTTTAGTACGCTGACCAATCACCAATTTTTTGGATCTGGCCGAAAACAGGGGAATGTCCAGTTGCCGGATTCACCAATAATCGTTGATGTAATATAGCGCCAAGGTGGCAGATTTCTATGGCTGGCCATAGACGGCCATAAATAGACTAGAGCATAGATAATTTTTCAAGTGAGTTTTTTCGAGTTTTTTTTGGAAACTTGTAGGGGAGGAGAAGATCTAACCACTCAATACTCATGTATGTGCAGATTTATTCCAACTAAAAAGTGTTAAAAGACGCAGATTTATTATTTTGGCTCGATTCCAATAGATTCAGATAATTGTGGCCGGCCACGGCCGGTTATTCGCCACCCTGCCTAGCCCGCCCCAAGAACGGTATGGAACTTTGCTGAATATCGTTTCCATAGAAACTATTTTTGTTACCGGGAAGGGTCATTGGTGAAATTACCGTAATACCAATCATACACCCATAAAACACGGATGAGAATATAAATTTATATTTTCTTTTTCCCTTTAAACTTTAATTTTCTTTAATTGTTTGCGTATTTTGTTATTTAAATATTGTTAGTGGACAGCTTATTTAATAATTATTCTGTCTTTCTAACATAAGAAAAAGAGAAAAGAGATATATAGATATGACCTAATTAAAAGGAATAACAACCAATATGATCCCAATTAGGAAATAAAACATACATTTAAATATATTTAAATAGACTGAATTTAAATTAATGAGAATAAAATAAACATAAGTTAAGTTTATATATCGTATCTAAGGTTATAAATGGTATAGTCCGCTTCAAATCCTTGACTACATCGCGCCGCCCTTACTCGATGCGCGGTGTTCCAAAATTTGCTATAAAAAAATGAAAATTGAGCAATTCAAAACATTTTTGAAGGTAATATTTTACAACACCGCGCATCGGTAAGGCCTACGCGATACAATCTATGTTTTGAATGAGACTAGATTATAGCGCAGTGTCTTTTAAAACTTAAATATAAAATAATTAAATATATTTAAACTCACGACAAGTACTGTATGATATGCAATAAGAGAGAGTCTAAACAGACTTGTCTTATGATTTTTCCATCTGTGATGAATATTATCAAAATAAACAGAACGAATAATACAATTAACAGAACCATTTGGGGTTACCGTAATACCACTTTCTAAACGAAAATAATTACAATTAGAATATCTATAGTCTATCTCAAGACCTAGGTTTCATGCGTTGTATCACGAACGGTGCGTTGTGTTATAAAAAATCAATGTACTTTTCAAGAAAACGCACTACGTCGACCGATTTTACATTCATTTTTTATAAAACTGCGCCTCACTTTTGATACCGCGCTGAAAACCTAGGTCTTGAGATCGACTATCGTCTGTTAAAATAATATGTTGCAAGCGCCGGCTATACTCGATGCGCGGGGTTGCAAAATTTGCCTTTCAAAAATTGAGAGTTTCTTTTTTAATGCAATATTTTGAAAGACCGCGCATCGGCACGCTGCAGTCTAGGTTTTGAGAATCATAATATGGCATAGCAGCTACATACAGTTAACCCGATATACCATAGGCTGATGTCAAAAGATTCTGTAGCCGCTGTGTACTAACTAGCAAAAGAACTTATAAAATATTCATAAAACTAGTTTCGTATTATAATTTAACTAAGTTAATTGTAACAGAATCTTAAATAATCTTAAATAACAAACCTTTCCATAGAATACTATTCTTAGGTAATATAATACCATTATGAGAAGGTAGTATAATTACAGGTAAAGAAATATTACCCAGTAATTCAGAAGGAGAAAAACGAATATGTTCATGACATTCATCTACAAATAAGGAATATATAAAATTGAAGATTTTATTTATCGTCTGTTAAAAGAGCTATGTAGGTATCAGCGTATCAGCGCAGAATCCTACGAAGCAGCGGTATTTTATAAAATTAAGTGGAAAATCGATAGTTTTCGACACTTTCCTTCAAAATTACATTCATTTTTATATAACACCGCTGTTTCCCAGGATAGTCGATGGGTTTTTCGTTTGTAAATGGAAACGGTAGACATCTTCCTTATAAGGTTTATATGTTACCTATTCTAGCAACGCATGCTCCAGCTGTATTCAGATAGACAGGAGCTTCTGGAGGACAGGAGCAAGTACAAGGGGCGGAGCCATTTGAAGGATTGTCAACCGCATGAAATAGGTCTTGACACAGAGGTTGGCATACTGTAGGGAACAAGAGGTCGCCCTAGAAGATAATGATGTTAAAAAGGTGTATAAGTGTTAATGAACGCGGTGTTATAATATAACGCGAGGTGGTAAACTTTTACTTTGAATGAACATTCTTGGTCCGGAGCAAATGCGCTATTTGTAGAATTTGTCTATATAGCAGTTATAGTACAATTAAAAAGTAATAATGTAGTATTAAATATCCAGTTAAAATGGCTCGATAAGTTTTCGAAAAACGAAAATATACGCAAAACTACCGGAAAATAGGTATGTAAACCTCTATTATTACTCTTGAACTATACTATATATATTACTTATTCTATAAAAACAAATTTAACATAAGGTTTCCGTTAATATTTCCAGATGAACTTGAGTTTAATTGTTTTAGTTTTTAAGTATTTTAAGTATTTTGAGACTTCGAGCAAGCTTTAGCTACAAAAAACCTCCATGGAACATGTTTTAATATGAAATACGCTTATATATAGTCAGCACCAAGAGTAATAATGGAGTGTAATGAATGCAAGAGTAACGTCTGAGCCCCTTTTGCGAGTACCGCGCCAGTATCTGGCGGCTACTCTCCGTTCAATATTGTACTTTGCAAGTAAGCGCGTGTAATTTGCCTGCAGTTTACATAGGGTGCTATCTCATGATTCAGATATATTCGCTTCTAGTATTTACTCAATGCTTATTGTTACATTACGCGGAGACAAATCGATTCTTTTCTCTTTTTTATCTTTTTATATCTCGGTACTGACTATGTATAGTAAAATTAAAAAGTAAAGAGGCTGTGTTAACCCTTTAATAGCTCATTTAGCAACTTTTTCCCTTAAATTTCGCTAAATACGCAATTTTCTCATAAAAATACGCAGAAGGCACGGCCTCTTCATTATACTCTATTCTACCACACGTTTATAATACTTTCTTATACATAGTATTACACTATTTGTACTTAATACTTGCAATAAACATTCTTTTAAGAGATGGTCAAAGTATTGATCGAGAGATTAAAATCATAGAAAGATTGCAGCGCAAATTATATAAAATAGTATGAATTAATTAAAAAAACATAGAAACAAACCTAGACGGCGAGATATTATACAGTTTTTATCAATGATTAGGTTTCCAATCCATACCCTGGGTATCAGCCGTGTTCAATAAGAACACCGCTGTTTCCCAGAATATTCTAGCTCATGATAAAGACTATAGTATAGTCCATAACAAAAAGTAGACTGCAGTGAGCGGTGTTGTTTCAAAAATCGCTCGTTCTGTGTTGGCAAAATTAAACTTCCAGTATATAGTTCGATCAGCATTTTTTTTGTTTGTTGTCACAAAAATATTATTGTACTAGTTTTATTTTGTATCATGTCCAGAAAAAGACAAATACGCAATTGCGGAAGACTACATAAACCACCGCGCTATGAAGTCTTTTGCTCTTGTTATAGACTATAGCTGTTGTATTTGTTTAAACTAAAGAGAACATAAATATAAACCATAATAATACCTCGTTTCCAGTGAATATTATGTAATAAAATATTTAAAATAGAAAATCACAACAAATAATTAAATGAAATAACTTACCGGGTGGTTTCTCCTAACAATAGTTGACAAAAGTGGTTGAAATGGCACAGACTGGGCGTTTTTAACAAATAAAAATAGTATATTTAAATATAAATAGTAGAATAATATCATATTTGTGTAGTAGAATTAAACGTAGAAGGTCATATAGTGTCGTTTTGATCTCTTGTTGCGATTAAATGAAAAGGCGCTCTACACCT
>JAQGAV010003486.1:0-12365 GCA_034691345.1 Phasmarhabditis papillosa | reverse complement strand
CGGAATGAAACCCGAGATTTCTTACTTTCAAAAAAAAATTTGAAAATCGACTTCCCGCGCAAGTGCGGGCCGGGCCGAGAAAATTTTCACCTGCGGGCCGGCCCGTAGCACCCCTGATGATTCATGACTCATGAAGAATTTTTTCTCTTCTGTGATATGTAATCATTTTTATGTTATGCGTAATGATTGCTCACACCTACCCAGCCAGTAATTGAGAAAGTTGAATGCATTTACTCTTTTTTTCTCAAACGTCCATTGTTTTGAAGCGTATAAATATTTTCAGATGAAACCATCATCTTCAAACGAGGTGGATGGGGAGCAACCCCTATTGCTTAGCGAAACGATGAAAACGTTACCAAGGAAGCCGAAACAAAGAACCAAGGATGATCTATCTCCAAATCCCGAACAGTCTGCGAACATATTTTCCAGACTGACCTTCCTGTAAGTTGATAATCACCGCGTTGTTTGATCTCGACTATTTAGGTTTATGACCAAGCTCTTTTACTTGGGATACAAACGCACTTTGGAACAAGAGGATATGTATCAACCACTTCCGCAACATGACGCCGAAGCAGCTACTCAGAAATTGACAAAGTAGCAAATAAATTAATTCGATATACCAAAATTTATTTTAGAGCTTGGGAATTGGAGAAAAACGTGACGTCTATTCAGCCTCGCAATGCTTCCTTGATGCGTGCCATTCTGAGAACATACTGGAAGTCCGTGGCTAAATTCGGCATACTTCTCCTAATTGAGGTATAACTCGTATCGGATAACGCACGGAAAGTGTTTTAGGAACTTATTCATGTATCGCAGCCTATTTTCATGGGAAGGCTAATTAGATGCTTCAGCCTTGGAACAGATCTAACGCCCAGTGATGCTATTATAGGTTACTTAACCGGTTGCCCTAAGTAGTTAAACTTTTTCGTTTAGCCGCTGCTGGTGTCGCTGGTACTGCTGCTCTCTCTGCCATCATGCACCATACGTACTGTTATGGTCTACAAAAGATTGGAATGCAAATTAAAGTAGCCACATCAGGCATGATCGTTAATAAGGTTTCTTCTTCGGACGAAAGCTTGTAACCTGATATTTAAGGGGATACGTCTATCCAGTGCTGCACTGCAAAAAGCCACCGTTGGCCACATGGTTAACTTGCTCTCCACTGATGTCAGCAAATTTGAAATGGTAGTATATAATCAAGTGTCAATAAAATAATCTGCAACGTTTAGGGATTGATTTTTATTCATTACACCTGGGTTTCTCCAATATTGCTTGGCATATACAGTTATCTACTCTGGAGTGAAATTGGTCTCTCCGCATTTGCTGGTTAGCATGCAACGTTGTCGAAATTAAACATATGTTTCAGGGTTTGGTGCTCTTGTACTGCTCATTCCCGTCCAAAGTTACTTCAGTCGGCAAATGGGTTCATGCAGGTTCTTTGCTCTTCATAACTTATGTCTTTCTTTGTATTTTCAGAAATGATATTGCTACGAGAACTGATGAGCGCATTTCTGTTATGAACGAGATTCTCAACGGTATTCGTGTTATCAAAATGTATGCCTGGGAAGGCGCGTTTACGGAAGTTGTCTCGCGTCTGCGCAGGTGTGTTCTCATTGACTAAATTGATAATTTGCTTCTTTAGGGTTGAAATGAAGAAAGTGAGGGCAAGTGCAATCTACCAATCCCTCGTAATTGGTATTCCTCCAATTTTATCCTAGTAATTTATTTTCGTAGGTCTTTTCTGGGCATCTGGAAAGCTGATTGTCCTTTTTGCCACAATTTGCTATTATCTCACTGGTAATAATCTTACTGCAGAACGTATATTTGTTGCGGTTGGTTTCAGTACTTGCATCAAGTTTTAGTAATCTTATTGTTCAGACTGCTCTCTACAACGCATGTCGATTGCCGATTACCCTGTTCCTCCCATTCGCCGTGCAGTTTATCTCTGAAAGTCGTGTTTCTGTTCAACGAATTCAGGTATGTGTTCATTTTAAAGCAAAACACCGCTGATTAAGAATTTCTTGGAACTGGAAGAATATTCAAGAAGTGTTCAAACGGCAGTTTCACATTCAAATAAATGTAACGGAAAACTGAAGAAAGATGTGGTAATAATGCGTTATTGGGTATTTTAAATCATGTCTGCAGATGCAATTGGTTGCCGATACTACACCAGCCGCTAAAACTGTTGCATTAAATATCAACGTGGATACCACTGCAAACAGGTCGGAGTGTTTTATAAAGATGGAGAACTACACAAGCAACTGGGCAACAGCGGAAGTATAACCTCTAATCATATTCTCATCATAAAATGTTCTTTTCAGGAAGATGGTGATGACGCAGTAGCAATTCACAATGTTTCTTTCACAGCTAGTAAAGGACAGTTGATTGCTGTGGTTGGACCTGTTGGTGCCGGAAAAGTGATCTCTCGAATTCCATGCACGGTTCAACTTATAATTTCAGTCTTCACTTTTGTATTCTCTACTTGGAGAATCACGGAGTGTTAGTGGCAAGCTACATATGTCTGGATCAGTTGCGTACTGCTCGCAGGAAGCCTGGATTTTCTCGGGCACTATTCGCGAAAATATTGTTTTTGGATCTCAGACTGTTGATGAGGTTTTTTGTGACAATTTTTTTTTTCATATTCGAAACTTTCAGGCAAAATATCAGAAAGCGTTGGAAGTATCGGCATTAATTACCGACATTAATCAATTGCCATCCGGCGACTTCACACTTGTAGGTGATCGTGGAAGTTCCCTTTCCGGTTGGCCATAAGTTGATATTGTATTATTGTTTTTTCTATTTCAGGCGGCCAAAAGGCACGCGTTGCGCTGGCTCGAGCAATTTACTCCGATGCTGACATATTCCTTCTCGACGATCCCCTCTCAGCTGTCGATACGTCTGTTGGACGCTTTTTGTTTGACAAGTAATTTTTTCGCCTTGCAAAATTCAGCCCTAGTTTCCAGGTGCATATGCGGAGAGCTAAAGGATAAACTGGTAGTTTTGGTTACTCATCAAGTACAATTCCTGGACAAAGCTGATATTGTGCTGCTTATGAAAAACAGCGAAGTCGTGGCTAGTGGCTCCCCTACTGCCCTAAGGAAGTCGCATGCTGAACAATTCACTGCATTGATTCAGGTACAATCCTACCGTACGGTATAGTTCACGTTTATTTTTGCTTAGGAGACCGAACAGACGTATGCAGCATCCGCTGGACATGCCGCTGAAAAGCTTGATGATTCCGGTATATAGTACTTGCTATAGCAATTCCATGTTTTATCTTAGAAAATTCATGCACTGAAGACATTTTTGTCGACGATAAGGAAATCGAGTTGGCGGGAAAAGCAGAACATGTAGTTGACATTCAGGAAGAAGAGCGTGTTTCTGGTACGTTCATAGAGAAAACTTTAATTTCAAAATTTTTTAGGGTCTGTCACATGGAGAATGTATTTTGAATACATAAAGGCTATGTTTGATAACAAAGTTATCTTTTTAACACTGGTGATTTTTGTTACTGTCGGACAAGCTCTATTCAACATGACTGATTTTTGGCTAAACAGATGGTTAGTTTCTATACGGTCGACGAATTCAATATAATAAATCGGTCTTAGGACAACGGCTGCAGAATTGGAGAGAAATGGAACGAAATTGGAACCGATAAGCCTGTTTGGATATACTGTCGATCCTACGTTGGATGAATACATGTATATTTTCGTTGCATTCACTTCATTAGTGGCAGTCACAGCAGTAATACGGTAATTTCTTTTTTTTTAGTTTTACGAAATCTGTTTAGATGCGTATGGTTCCGAATTGCACAAGCTGTTGCTTCAGTTGTTCTACATGATAAGATGTTCAAGTCCGTAGTGAATACCAGTATTTCGTTTTTCGATAACAACCCTATTGGTAATGTTCACGTTTGTGAGGCCAACGACACATATTTTAGGACGAATTCTCAACCGCTTCTCCAAGGATGTTGGTACGATGGATGATCAGCTATCATTCGTGTTCTTCGAGTTTCTGATCGTACGTCTATCTTAATGTTATACAGAAAACAATTTTTAGGGAGCACTGAATGTGTTTGGACTTGTAGCCGTAATTACCATGTTGAACCCATTGATCCTTGTGGCCACCCTCCCCCTTGTTGTTCTCTTCGTGTATATCAGGATCATTTATCTCTCTACATCTAGAGATGTGAAACGTCTAGAAGCCACAAGTATGTTATTTCGTCTTCTAGTTAAATTATCGACATAGTCTTGCATGTATAGTATAATAGAACATACAGTTTTTGTATTATTGTAATTGTTTAGGCAGAAGTCCACTCTACTCTCACATATCAGCCACAATGAATGGATTAGTTACTGTCAGAGCTTTTTCCAGACAAGACGATGCCATGGAGACATACTACCATGTGCAGGTTAGGGAATGTTTTTGTCAGTAATATTCCATTTACGCAGAATGTCAACTCGTCTGCCTTTTATCTTTCCATCGCCACGTCAAGATGGTTTGCTGCTTATATTGACTGGGTTGTTGCTTTCTTTGTAACTGTGGTCGCCTTTTCGTTTGTGATTATCCCAGGTTATTTCCTGTTCATATACGTCTGTGATATTCTGCATTATAGCTGAAAATAGTTCTGGAGAAGTTGCTTTGATGTTGGTGTACGCTGTGCAACTTACAGGATTTTTTTCTTGGATAATGAGACAATCTGCTGAGCTTCAGAATGGGGTGCGGTTCAGTTCTCTGCAGATGATGCATTATATTTTATAGATGGTTTCTGTAGAACGTATTGTACAATACACAAAACTTGAATCGGAGCATACCTCTTCTATGAAAATTCCCATTATTGATCAATGGCCTACAACTGGAAATATTAAGGTATTGAGAATTTCTAGGTTCTATACTTAACTAACTAATTTCAGATGTGTGATGTTAGTATGAAATACGATGGAAACTCTGAATATGTTCTGAAAAATATCAACTTGGACATTAAACCAATGGAAAAAGTAATTTATTTCAATCACATAACAATGCAACTATATGGAAGCTTCGACTAATATGTTATTCCTTTATTTAGATTGGTATTGTTGGTCGAACCGGTGCTGGCAAGTCTTCTCTACTGCGCGCGATATTCCGACTCACTGTTCCATGTGAAGGCAAAATATTCATTGATGATGTCGATACTGCCGAAATCAGTCTGAAGCAACTCCGAAAGAGCATTTCAATTATCCCACAGGTTTCCCAAAACTTGTTTCAAAATTAGTTATCAACCAATTTAGGAGCCAGTTTTGTTCATTGGAAGTCTTCGTCGCAATTTGGATCCATTTAACGAGTATTCGGATGATGAAGTATGGGATGCACTTGAGCAAGTTGAACTCAAACGCGTAGTATCTGATCTACCCCGTGGAATTGACGCTTCCATGCAAGAAGGCGGTGTTAATTTTTCTGTAAGTACTCACCTTTTTTCGAAGTTTTCCTATTTTCGTTTTAGGTTGGTCAACGCCAGTTAATTTGTCTGGCTCGCGCCCTTCTTCGACGCGCTAAAATCTTGGTCATCGATGAAGCCAGCGCAAACGTAGATCCATTGTAAGTATATATAGTTTCGTAATTTATATTGTTAAATTTTTCAGAACCGATTCGCTCATCCAGAAGACCATCCGATCACGATTTGCTAGCTCGACTGTTCTGACCATTGCACATCGGTTGAGTACAATCATGGACAGTACACGCATTCTGGTAATACTTTTGTTATTTGATCCATAACCTACTCGCATTGAAGGTTCTCAAAGATGGCGAAGTTGCTGAACTAGCGCCTCCACACGAGCTGCTGCAAAACACTAACTCTCTGCTCACATCTCTCGTTGAAGAAACAGGCAGAGCAAATTCAGCTTTCCTTCGAAAAATGGCGGAGGATGCCTATCAGTCTAATTAGTCAGGAAATAATATTTCGATACAGTAACTCGTTATTAGGCTGTTGAATTAGTGGTTACATATCTTTTTATTAATAAACAACATGTATGCGTTGTTTTGTTTCACACCTATCAGTTGTTATATTGTTGTTGTACTGGTTATTTTTTATATTGTTGATCCCTAGAATTGGGGAATAAATTTGTTGAGTGATTTTTTTTTTGGTTCAAAGAACAAGTTATGCCACATCATTTTATTCAATTGTCTGCTAAGATATTGTGTTCATTCTTTCTGAGTAGCCTCGGTTGGTGATCTGGCCTGAATGCACGTTGTTTTTTATCGATAATTACTGTTTCCTAGATGCTAATATATGTCTAAGTAGCATTGGACTAGTTTTCTCATCGTTACCTTACCTTGCTAGAAGTTCTATTGGGCGCATGTGGCGACATCGTGCGTGAACGTCTACTATCACGGCGACTTCTCGCTGAAGTACGGGCTCCTATAAAATTTTTGGTACAGTGCAGATTTATTACCTGGGTTGCCTAGGGTATTTAAAGAATATTAATTCAATGCTAGGTCGAATTGATTTTCTAAAGCTGTATAGTTATAGTCGGCGGACTTACCGCTTGCATGTCACTGTGCGAACTGCAAATTTATTAGTCGTTATTATATATATCAATTAGAGCACAGTTATGCTCTAAATATAATTTATTAGACCTTTAGCTGCAAGCGATAAGTCCGCCGACTATATATAGTAGGACGAACTTGGACAAAAGGAGAGAAGCAATATTAAAAAAAAATTGCCCGTCCCTGCCCATCGGGCTTATATATAAGCCCGATGGGCCGGGACGGGAAATTTTGAGAACCCCGGCAGAGGATTATATTAAAATATGTTTTGTGATTTAGCCTACTTGAGCTAGTTGGGGTTGGTTCCGAGGTTGCTCCACCGCCGCAGCAGCCATCGCCAGATTTCTACAAATTTTAGGTTAGCCGGAAGGAAATTGATATTATGGCTCCTCTTATTATTGAATCTTCGTGAAGTTATAAAACCGTTTTATTAATTTATGACTGACCTTATAGTAGAAATAGAATGCCGCTACCGCAGCCACTCCAATTGCAGCAGCAATGACAATCTAAAATCGTTTACTTATTATGATCACTAATATAATATAAACCTTTTTGTTATAACAAATATTATTATTCTTAGAAAGAGGACATACACCTTTCATTCTTGAGGATATTAGAGAAATGGTGTAGTTCAGTGGGGCAGAGCCTATGAAAAGAGAAAGAGTTCTCCTAAGGACTTGGGATCTTGGGTTAAGGAGCTTAATATGATGGGAAGAGAACATTGTTATGGGAAACCTTAAAGTAAATCGCATTCGGAAATATTCCAACTGGCCTATTCAGCCTATACCAAGAAACGCTGATCAGGCTTCCATTAGTCTCTTAATTTTGACTCCAGATCACTTGTCATTAAATTCTGGTTCCGTGGTTAAATGGTTGAATCGACTCCAATTATGCCTGTAGCAATGTTCGTGTGAAAGTCTTATGTAATTTAGATATTTTGATAAGAAAATAGCACATTATTCAATTAACCCTACTCACCAACTATTATTTAGATTCCTGTTTTTTTATATTTTAAAGATTGGATGTCGCTACTGTTCAGTTTCTTGTTTTTACTATCAGTTTGCATTGGAACTGTGGAATGCAGTAAGCTCAAAAGACCAGCTGAAGTGTACGTTCCTAACTGTTTAAGACCCAGTATCGCACATGTCGAAGTATGATCGAAGTAATAAGGATGATCATGATTTCGTGAAATTAAATAGCTTCCAAGCCCATCAATAAAACAATCAACCAAGCCCATAAATTTGTAAGACGACTTCATGAACAGTTTCTTAGGGTTCTTTATTAAATATATACATAGCCCCGTTTAAGTATTCAGAAAACATAGAAGCCTCGTGACCAACCTAAGATAATATGGTATTTGAATTTGAATAGCGGTCATGGACAAGCATAGGAAGAACCCTATTTTCCAAGACATATACATTTAGATCGCTAACGAAACACCTATATGAATATTCTATATACATTCCTTGTGATCAGAAGACTGATTTGGAACTTGTAACCCTTACTCTGGACTTTAAAATTCGATCACTTAGTGTAAGTTCAACTCAAGAAAACATTTAGAACCAATTGATCTACAATAACGGTTCTTTCTTTATAAGATGAATTAGATTCAATGTAATGGCTTGTGGTTTCTAGTGGTCAGGATACGGTCTTCCGCACTGTTAGTACAAAGTGTACTGGTTAGATTAGGATTTTTCTTCCATATTTAGAAAATATTGAATTGATGTAGTGGTTCTACGTCAAAGCTTCTGGAAACGCCCATTCTTATCCTAAATTCTCAATTGCAAACGTAACTCGAAGTGATCAGCTAACAGTTGAAGACAAAGATATTGAATACTGAGAAAAGGGCGGACTCTTACTCTTTGTTATGGGCTACAGTTAGAGCGGGCGGGTTCCAATGAGACTAAAGAAGCCATGTTAAGAAATCTACTTATTCTACTTAAATATCTATAAGAAACCTGCTAATTACTCTTGGAGAAGACTAGCAACACGGCATGTATTAGTCGACGGCACACGAGGAGTCGTAATACACCACGATCACTTACTATTTCTCTAAACTATACCTGAATGAGTTTATTCATAGACAAAGTAGTTAGACAACTGCTCAACAATATGAAAAAAGCGGAACTGAAAGTCATGAATGAAGTTGTTACAGTTTGTCAAGCAATGATTTCGAATGAAATGATATATAAAGGAACGGATAGAAGATTCAAAAAGCAAATTAGAGAGGCGGCTTATGAGGTAAACTTGTACCTAAAACTACGTGTTCCCCAATTCCAACGTTAATTGCTATAAGTTTCCGGGATAGCATAGTATTACGTTGGTATTCTTACATAGTTGTCGAATATCAAGTTTTTCTGAAAACTGGAAACTTGTGAGGTAATAAACATATTACATAAATTATACGCAATATTCCAAATATAAAATGTTTGTCCCATTTGAGTTTATTTACCATTTTGCTATATTGTTCGAAGCCATTCAAAGTTTTCCAGAAGTTATATATGTTTATATTTTTTAGGCTCGTCAATATGCCTACAACTTACTGAAAACGTTGGCTGATTTTTCCCAGCACGAGTCTTAACTTATTTTAAAAGTTGTGAGAAATTTGTAAACGAGAAAAAAAACAATGTTGAATCACTTTGCTTCGAATAAATGTTTATTTAAAACATTCTATAATTCAACAGGGCCTGCGAGTTCTATAGCAAAGAACTTACGAGGATGATATTTTGTTAATATCCGCCATATAATAATAGAGAAGCCTATATAATAAGACGTGTCAGAAGCCTTATTGCTGGTCGGTCTCGATAAATTTTGGTAAGATAACAACATTGGCTCAGTGTTTTCCAAATATTTTCAAACAAGCCGCTTTCCTTGCACTTGGCATCACAACAAATTATTCCACATTATTTTTCATTATTTTTTCAGCAGTAAATTGTGAAATACAGATTATCATCTTCGAATACAACATTCGGATATGGCTAGCGCTGAATCTTCTAATCAACTGGTTTTCTACTTTTCGAAAGTATAAAATAAACTTGTCAAAATTTATACATCATACTTTGCCACGGAACATCGTTCCTTAGACTGGCACGAATTATAAAAAAATACCTTTATTAAAAAACAAAACGATAACCAACAATGTGAAAAATCAGTTTAATAATTTGTATAGTACCCCTATCCTAAGCAGTATTCTCATTGGGATGCACAAGTAACTGATGCATTCGACGATTCCCGTTTTTGTTGAATGATTTACCACAAATTTCACAGTCGAAGAAAGCCGTTCCTGAAATTAATAAAAGTTATTTTATTCAGTTAGAAGATGATTCTAAATGATGAAATAACTTTCATCATTTAAGCCGTTTTCACGACGCGCTGCGGCGGCGGCGGCAGCGGACCCGGCCCGAATCCTAATGTATTTTTTGTCATGGACTATAGAAGCAACTTCACCGAGTTCTCCACCCATAACTTCTAAAATACGCTCGAGCTTTCCACCCACCTTGATGAAGATTCATATGATTGTTATAATTATGCTCCAGTAAGAATCCTTTGTTACACTTGCTGCATTTGAATGGCTTGTCATCACTGTGATTTCGTTCATGTTCTTTTAGTTTAGAAGCAGCATCGAATTTCTTAAAACAGACCGTGCACTGGTAAACGGGATCGTTAGCATGAGAAGACATATGAGTCTGAAGACTGGCCTCGTCCTGAAATATTGATATACAAAAAGATACAAAGAATTTCTAAAAGTTATCAATTCAGGGCAGTTGGGCAGCTCGGCCGGAAAATCGGGTTCTATGTTGAAATTCGTGCAAAAGCTCGGCCCCAAACAGAAAAGGCTGTTTTGACTTTGTTCTTAGCTCAATTCAAGCTTGGTTAACAGTTATTTCCAATAAGATATGCTGATTTGATAAGAGTATAACGTCTTAAAGCTTAAAATAGTTACTTAAAAAATGGTTTTTTTCATAGCCATGGCTTCATGTATACCTAAAAATACCTATAAAGACTCACAATTACAGAGTTGGGATTGTTACAAACACCATGAAAAGACCTTTAGCTTTTTTATTTTTATTTTTTAAAAGACTATTTTTATTTTTATGTTGTTTTTTTCATAAATGACCAGTCCATACATACCGTAAATTGCAGTTTACATCGATAACATCGGTAGGCTTCATCAGTTTTGTGGATATTTATTAAATGAAGGTTCAAAGGAACTTTCATGGTAAATGGCTTTGCACAATATTGACAATGGTATGGGTAAATACCTGTAACATGGTAATAATCAGAGTCTGCTACAAGAGCTGTTTTCAGCACGTATCATGCGAGGTTGCAGTGTTTTATAAAAATAAATGAACAATAGGATAGTTGGGCCCTTTTCCCACCATAGCCTATCATGTCCCAAAAATACATTCCTTTTTTAAACATCGCTGTGTTTCATGATACTGCCATACACTAACAGGAGCTCATCCAGACAATTGAGGCTAGCTGAAAGCTGTTTCGTTCGGTAAACAAGGGGAAAGACTTTCAAGCAGTTATCGTCGCTAAAACAAGTTTCGTGTGCTTTTACCCATCACACGAAATTTTTTAGGCCTCAGTTAGGGTAGGGATACATCGTTGCAACCCTACAAACCTGTGTGCAGAATATTGTGCCTTACTAAATGAGTTTTCGTTGTGAACGGCCTGTCACATACATTACATGCGAACGGTTTCTCACCTGAAACAAAGAAATGAATTAGGAAATTAAGTTTTTTGGATTTTCAATGTATCCTCGGATATTTCACTCAAATAGGAAATTGTCCGTATTATATATATACTAAGCTAAAAATAACTTCATTGGATATGGACAAACAAACGTCAAGATTATTTTAAAACTCAAAATTAGGGTCGAATACGCTTGAGATTTGGTAAAACAAGGTTTTCTAAAAACTGGTAAAGCTAGTAAATTGGAAACAACAAACTCTTCAAAATCGTAATAAATCCCAACCTTAATTCCGTGAATCATTTATAACACAGTTTTATTTAAATGAATTGAAATGTTTATTCCACAAGTTAGTGACAAAACTAACCAGTATGGGTTCTTGTATGTATTGCCATTGTCGATTTATTATTAGTTGTATACGCACAATATTCACATTTGTAGTTCATCGATTGAGCTACCGTCTTGATGAACTCTGATGTCGCCTGCAAGAAGAATACTTATATGAAATTTAATATCTATTTTGGCGCTGGCTCAAAACTTTGATGGAAGCAGTGGTCTGTGAATCACTGGAAGAAATAGGCTGCGGGTTATACACCAGTCAAAAAAGGCCAACAAATTCTGCTTTGCCGTTTTAATCCACGAACCATTTGAAATATCATAGTGGGTTGCGGTATCGGCTTGGTCGTATTAACATTGTTCAGAAAAGCAAAGAATTCTTCATTTTTGAACGAAAACTTGGACCATTTGATGAGAAGCGATAGTAGATCACCTAAATAGATAATCAGTTAAATATCTATATTTATTAAATACCTTCAGAAACAACTAGACTCTCATTAACACTGCATTTTTCATCAGAAGCGGCCAATCTGGCAAGCCGGGCCCAATTTCGTTTGATTAATCTTTTGATAACATAAGCTATGGAGGGCGGACCGCAACATATGTAGAGAAGTTTCTTCCAAACCTAAATAAAACAATATTAATTAAGAATAAAGAATTTTTAATGAACTCTCCAATAACAATCTCATCTAGAATACTCTGTGTATAAAGAACCTACACTATCCAGTTGCTCCATTGAATAGTTACGCCAAATATTTTCTTCACCAAATGAATCCGTGTTTGGTCGATCGAAGATTAGATGGTAGAA
>JAQGAV010003485.1:0-12369 GCA_034691345.1 Phasmarhabditis papillosa | reverse complement strand
TCGACTACAGTAACCCAAGTTAGACAGAGCAGATATACCAAAAACTCAACATGCTCTAAAATCATTCGTTTTTCTTCTAATTTTTTGATATATATATCATTTTTGATAATTTTTCAATTTGAATAATATAAAACAATAAAATTGACAATAAAATTTTGAGTGTGCCGTGCCTTTAAGCTAGCAGTACTCATATAAATGTTTGCTACATTTCGAAATAGTAAAACGGGGTATGGTTCACTACCGAATAGTCTGTTAAAATAAAATATATACTTTTATAATAAATAATAATATTAATTTCAATTATAATATATTATAAATCTGTATGGGCACCTTTTCGGGTAACGGATCAATCAATTCCAACTGCACTCCTAGCTGAAATGCTTGCATTTGAAGCTCAGGCCATATTTCCATGATGAATGCACGGCGTTCCAGTAAGAACTCTGACAACAGTAAAGTTTGATAAGTTTTATTATAGCTTATTTAGTCTATCTCAAGACCTCGGATTCCAGCGCGGTATGACGAGTGGGGTGCAGTTTTATAAAAACGAATGTAAAATCGGTCGACGTGGTGCGTTTTCTGTTTATAACACTGCGCGTCACTCTTGATACCACGTTGGAAACCTAGGTTTTGAGATGACTATATTTAATATCAACAGAGTATTCTAGGAAAAACAATTTAGTGTTCAGTTCCATTCAAAGTTTCATAGTCACGTGCCAGTTAGGCATTGAAACTTGAAAATGAAGTAGAACGAGTTATTACCAAACAAGAGCGATAATAAATCTTTTGGTTTAATGAAATGAAAGAAAAATTATTTAAAGAATCCAATAATAACTATTAGGAGACTAAACATACCTTCAGAATCATTATAAACCAGGAAAACCCTGCAGCTTCGAACTTTTGGCGGCAGGTCTTCGACAACCGCTGAAGACGATGGTTTCTAGAAAACTTGCAAAACATTCTAATAACAATTAATAGTCAATGGAGCTACTTTTCAATCGTTTTGTCGCAAACAACACATCACTTGTGGTACTCTAGTGACTCACGGTTATTTGAAACAAATGTTTTATAAATCTTTATCTATCATTGTGACTGCTAAAAGTAATTGACAATTCGCTTAAGCATGATTAAGAACGACATATTAAAGAAAATTACTCCTCTGAAGATAAACTTTATGGCAACCGGCACAGAGTATATATTTATTTAACCCACACACCGTAGATTGCAAGGAGTTGCTGGATCCCTCAGTGGCCTTTGCGGCAGCTTCATCCTTGGCCTTAGCTTCTTGTTTCTTACTCTCCGCAACCAAAGTCTGCGTTTTGTTCTTTTTGGGGCTCGAACTCCGGAACATCTTTAGACCATTCTTTGCGAGCTGAAAACATCGAAATGTTAATTATCGGTGAATGGAAGAACTAAAATTGACTTTTTTTCCATACAATTACAACGGTTCAATGATAATCATTACGGTTCAAATCAGAGGTGTTTATCCGGCTTGATATTTTTGAAGACAGGCCGGGCCGGGCAGGTTTTCAAGGCTTTTTCTTCAGGATCATGGGTTTTCAGGAATTTTTAGGAGTTTTCAGGATGAGTAATCGTTGAACCCAGGTTTTATGGCAATATTCACTTGAAAACTTGCTTTTTGATATATCCTTTTTGGAGTCTACTTTTACTTAATAGTTTAGTTATGTGAAATGTCTTTCCGATTGAAATCATTTTGTTGTTTTAAATTAGAGGTATTGTAAAGTTTTATTTTATACTATATTTGACATCCTGATTCAGGATTCCTGAGTCAATTCGGCTGACCGGACAATTAGCCCCCTGATAAATCACAACAAACATACGCGGTTACACCACAGCTTTACAGCACCCGCACCCAACTTATTAACGCTCACTTAAGAGTTGAAAAATATGGACTAAACGTATTGACAATATGGGTTTAAAAAGATTTTATATGATAATTTTGATTATTCAAAGAGAAGAACATAGTTGTTACCTGGAAAGAAACTACATATATAATAAAGATTTGGTTCGTGAAATTTACAAACATACTTAATAACTCGTTGAGATTGGTACTAATTTTGGAATTTCAGTCAAGACTAAAATACAGGTTTTCTGATTATTAACCCCAATTCCCTATATTTCTAAAAGTTTCAAACAAGATATGTGGTAGGCTGGGAGCCCCAGGCTGGAACAGCTGCCCTGGCAGGCTCGACTCTCTGAAAGCAGAGGCTATCCCGTCGTAGTTGCCAGCCCCAACTCACTGCGGCCAGGCAAAAAAGAGCTATATTCAGCTCAAATCGATCGAAACTACCCACAATTACTATATTCCTATTAATATTTAACTATTATTAATTATAATATAGCTATTATTTGATTTATATTCTTCTAATAGCAAAAATGATAACCAACTCGGCAAGAGCCGTTGGTAATGGTGTGAAGTCCATTGCCCAGTCTGTGGCTTCGGGATTCTGGACAGTCTTCTACTTTTTCTACTTTCTAGCAAAGTAAGTTGGTAAACATATGGTCGCATTCAAAAGTAATAAAGCCTTGTAAATATTGATTGGGTTGCCGGAGTGTTAGACTAGAATAGAATGGTTTATTGTTTCCGAGGACCTTATAATGCACAAACAAAACAATATCTACTTAATTGTTTTATTTGGTCTTTTTGTTGTTGAAATATTTTGTCTGAGTAAAGCAGTGCGAAAGCAAGTTTGCCATCTGCTGATATCGCGCGCGTAGAATGCCAGCAGGTGCAGTGTTAAAAATGAAGAAATACGCATCCTACACGTCCGTATTACTTTTGAATCCGGTTATAGTAGAATAAATGCAGTTTGCTTCATACAAAAATATAATATGATCAAAACACTCCTTCCTTACTTCCAACCAAAACTTCATAATCTAAGGATTTCTTTCAACGACCTGTTTTAGTTTGGAATAAAACACTGTTATTGCCGTGATTTTGAAACTGATAAAATTGGAAACGAATCTTTTTGCATAATTTAACCAAATACCTCCTACGACAACAGTCAATTGTACTACAGCTTTACGTTCTCAATTAGAAACAACTTGAAACTTTTCATTATCTTAGAATTCGCGAGTACCATTTATGTTCGATTTATAAGTTTATTATAAAATATGCATTTTTAGAAGATATTTTGGGACCTTTAATGGGCTATCACTTTTTATAACTGTGTTCGTTGTTTGAACATATGTTGTTAGGTTTGGAGGCGGCACTTTTTGATAAACGCGTAGGTGTTCTTTCGAGTAGGTGAATGTTGATTGAGTAACTTAACAAAATTATCAACAAGTTTTACAAGGTTGATAGAGCTTCAGTTTTATTATTAATAAATAGCTGAAAATAGAGATTCAGAAAAATTACAAGTCGACTTTAAATAATAAAGCCTACTGAATCAATCTCGGAAATAAGTTTTATACTATTATTTTGTTAAATATGAACGTAACACGCATCAAAACATAATTCTACTAATAAAATAAAGCAAGAGGTGTTTAAGTTAAAAATAAAGAATTTTCGACAATGTTGACTTAGCAAAACTCCCGGCTGTGCGAAAAAGCGTCGGGGCCTTCTGGCTGCTTGAAACGCCGGTGCCTGGGGGCATTTTTGCCTAAAGGGTGCTTCAACACCCGATTGCATTATAAACTGCCGCGGCCTACTTGGAAAAGAAACCGAAAATTTCAGAAATACTTTAAAGAAAACTTTGTTAATTACATTTGATTTCGAGTTGAAATTAAACTTTTGAGTGAAATCAAGTCAGATTATTTATGCAGCTTGTTACTATTGAATGTAACCAAAACACTCGACAGAGGAACAAGTAATAAATCTTATTAGAACCAAAAATCGTCGAATTACTGCTCTAAGCATAACAAAAGTGTTAGTATAAAGTTATGAAACATCTGGAAGCCTTTAAAATGCTCAAAACTGTTGTTATGAAACTATTAAAGGATTACAACATTTTTCTTTACCTTTGAGCTGTAAAACAAGAAACCGTGCTCAATATTTCATTGGAATACGTCTCGGTATTCAAAGACTGGAGTTATTTAACGTTTCGGTAATTTATATAACCTATTTTGTAGTATTCAATGAAGCAATGATTCGATAAAGATACTATATATTTTTGAGAAAGAATATATGACTACAAGAAGAAGAATTAAGGAATTCAAAACTATTTGAAATGTTTCAAAAAACTAAAAACAATTGAAATGTTCCCGCTGCTCGGTCGAACAACACTGTTGTTACGAAGCAATTAACGGATTATCAGTTTTCCCTTTCGCGAGTATGGACATTTAAAGAGAAAAACGCATCAGTTTGTGGAATTGAAAGAATTTACGGCTTTCCAAAGTTTGGCTTGTTTTTCAAAATGAAAAATAAAACAGAATGCGGTGTTAAAAACAAATAAGCGCTAAACACGACCGCTCTGCCGCCTCTTCAATAAAATTCAATTCGAAGTCGTTTTGAATTCAAGAAAAACAACTCGCACGATGGCATCATCTTTATAGTTTTAAACTTTCTGTGAGAAAATATGGAGAGAGATCTATGGAATCTATATATGGATATAGGTGGCTTAGCAGCTTCGCCACTATATATATTGTCGGCTGACAAACGACATGCAATTTATAGATCTGAGTGCACAAAGTCAAACGCGCAAAATAGCTATAATCACTAAAAACATTATTTTTTTAGAGAAATAAATTAGGTATGGTGTTGTCTATTGCATAATTGACTAGTTTTCGTTGTCGCGCGCCATTACTCGACCGCGCTCCAACTAAATTTGCAGTTCGTACCGTATACCATTGTATAAGCCTTGCCGTCGACTATATACTCAGTGGCGACAGCTAGGTTTTGAGAGCAGCATCATCAAGACAGTGGTGTTCAATAAGTATGAAACTCGAAGAAATGATAGTATATATCTCACATATTCCGCATTTTAAAGTCATTTAAAAGGTTATTCTAATGTATATTTGTGGTTTGCCAGAAACCAAAAGAGTGTGTTTGTTGCATTAGAATTGTTTCACAGCGCATGATAAGACAGACATTTGGTACTTTGCTAGTGTATATAGATTCTTTTCTTACAGAGGTAAACCTGAATGGAAGTGCGAAGATATTGACCGAAACTACAGACATAAGAGCTGCTGTGTGGATGCCGGTACGTTTTAGAAAAAATAGTACTTTATTATTAGCATAGACTATAAAAGAGTTTACGAGTAGTTTACGAATTTTACACTTTACACTAATATCAAGCCTCTAAAAATATGCAAGGTTAAACTATAAAACGAAATAATGTATTATACAAAATTGTAGATTGAATCGTTTTCTTAACAAACTACAAAATTATCAATCAATAAAAAATGTTTAAGGTGGTGCATCTGATCATGAAGACGAGCACTCGCCTTACTATCAAAAGTATGCAAATTGTAAAGATAAAGAGGCTGCTAAGGGTGGATGGTTCTCAAACTGGAGCGGATGGTTTAAAGGTTATTGATCCTGCAAGTTGATTACCTATAGTAAAAGAATAGCAATAATTTATATTATAAAGGGAATATAAAGGTATTGGAATATAAATTATATAACGTATTATAATATAAGAAGGTCTAAAGTTTACAACAAGCAAAGTATCCTTTCATAATTTTACGAATGTATAGTCCATCTCAAGTCCTAAGTTTCCAGCGCGGTATCATGAACGGGACACTGTGTTATAAAGAAAGAACTGTGCTTTTAATGAAAACGCACCACGTCGACCGATTTTACATTCATTTTTTATTAGACTGCGCCCCGCTCGTGAAACCGCGCTGGAAACCCAGGTCTTGAGATGAACTATTGTTAAGGTCCACTAACTTCATACCTATAAGGCCCTGTGATCAAACCGATTCTGAATAAATATTATTATTATTAAAACTTCATACAGAGTTTGCTGCGTAAATGTTTGTTTAATGATATCTGCGATCTGGTTATCGATACCGCAGAATTGTTCTGATGTACCAATGTGACATAATTTAGGTAGCAGTACACCGCAGCCTCCAAAGACCTACATTGTAAAACCGTCTCTTTGGTCGAGGTTCAAATCAGCCGTTGGAAACGCTTTTTCAAACACATGGATGTACACAAAGAGAATAGGTAAGGAAAAGAAACTGGTAGTTACTTTAAGACATGGTTTGACATATCGACAAAAAAAAAGAAAAAATAGCGAAACAAGAAGATTATAGTATAGTCTGTCTTCAAACCTACGGTCCAAACGCAGTCCTCAGTAAGAGAGCGGGTGCAATAATTTTTGTACTTTGTCTGCGTGCTCTTCGAGCGATGCCTATTTCAAGGGAACAATTTTCTCACCCCGCCCCTTTACCGAACACCGCTGCATCGTAGGTTTAAAGACAGACTATATTTTGTAGTTTCATTATGCAGGTCGCTGGTTCTATCATCAACTTTGTCGAGTCGGTCGTGGCTTCTTAGCTGTTTGGAAATGGTTATTCTCTTGGATCCGTCCCGTTCTTACCAGTTCCGTACCCAGTCAGGCCCTTCCAGCAACACCGAAACCCTTTACTCCACAGTCCAGTATTGATAGTCCTACTTATAACAAAGTGTTCTTTGCTGCTAACGCTGAAGGTTAGCTGCTCATTTAAGTATTTTAAAACAAAAAAGATAATTTAGTCATCTAAGTTCATTTATGAGATGTTACTTGTTTAAAGTTCTTTCAAAAGAGGTTCAATTAATAAATGAATAATGGGATCAAGATTCAGTTTAATGTTTTTCAGTTAACAATGATAGTTTTACACTATCATGGTTAAGTATAGACAATATATACAAATTTATGTGCATTTGCTGAAGTTTAGACACCGAAATTAAGCTGGACGAAATTCAAGAAGAAAAAGCACCCGTTGAAGAAAAGGAGTTTTACCATGCAGAAACAGTATTTCCACCACGTAAGGATAGCCCAGAAAGAGAAGTTCGCAGGTTCGATTTCTTTGTTAACGTTAACTACTTTGAAAAAACCAATGGTTTATGGGCATACACTGTTAAAATGTGAATAATATTAATTAATATCACAAATGTCGATGGGTGTATTCTAATAACTACCAACAACACCTGTCAAATATTATTCAAGATTACATCGATGAAAACTTTTTGCTGGGCATGTTCGTTAAACTTTTCAAACTTATAATTTTAGAGAGCTCTCGGTGCCGCCTCCAGCACCTCCACCACCGCCGGCTAAACCCATCCGAGTTCCTTCTACATTGGACCTCCAGAAAGAGTCAACACCAGTGAATGGAAACGGAAATGGAAACCCCGTTCATTTTAGGTCAATAGGAAGAGGGAAAGAAATTTCATAACAAGGATGGAATATATTAAACCCATGACAGATTAGTTAATACTATGTATATGGTTTAAGTTGGATACTCTCAAACTTATCTAAAACCACTTTTTTAAGCAGGAAACTGATATATATTTATTTCAGAGAACCCAAAGAGCCACTTATGAAGCTCCCACAGGACGTTATGGCAGAATTATCAGGTAAGGTACAGTCAATTTGAGTTTAATGTTTTTCAGTTAACAAGGATAGTTTTACACTATCATGGTTTAGTATAGACAATATATACACATTTATGTGCATTTGCTTAAGTTTATAAAATAGTTCTACATAATTAATTACTCTTAGGAGCTCAACGCATGCGTCAAGAACGCGGAGCCTCGGCACAGCGCGAAATGACTCAGAGTTGTCATCCTGATATGCCAGAATGGAAAGAAGACAGGTGAGCTGTACTATAGTCTATAACAAACAAAAAACCGCAGAGGGTGGTACACATAGGTTTCCGCGCATTTGTCTTTTTCTGGACAAGATACAAAATAAAACCAATACATTAATATTTTTCTGACATCAAACAAAAAATTGCGCATGGAACCATATAATAGAAGTTTAATTTTGCCACAGAACGAGCGATTTTGGAAACTTAAATAACACTGCTCATTGCAGTCTTTTTTGTTTCGGACTATAGTAATAAGCTAACTAAATTAAGGAAAGCAAATGTTGCAGAAAGTAATAAGCGCACTGAAATACTATTTTTGTAATCGTTAATGGGGCTATATTTTAATAGATACAAAAAAAATAATTATAAAAGATACTTTCTATTTAAAGGTTTGATCGCTCGGCAACAGCAACTCCGTTCCGCGCCAGCAGTGTTGGACCCACAATGAGGAAAT
This sequence comes from Phasmarhabditis papillosa, assembly GCA_034691345.1. Taxonomy (NCBI): domain Eukaryota; kingdom Metazoa; phylum Nematoda; class Chromadorea; order Rhabditida; family Rhabditidae; genus Pellioditis; species Pellioditis papillosa. The sequence continues at coordinate 4,163 of JAQGAV010003485.1, read as the reverse complement.
TAGAACAAGTCGTCTCAAGACTAGAAGACTCAGATGAAAATGAGGCACAATTTGTGTTCAGGTTAGCAAGATGTTGCATCAGATAATGAAAAACCAAAGTACTGTAAAATTTCTGATCGTCATTGGAAAGTTGATGTATATATTGATCATACTAAGATATGGAAATTACCCTTTCAATTTAAAACTTATAGTAAATTGTTTTATTTATTCCAGACCCAAACAAAATGCCCCCGCGCCTCAGCCTGTGACACCAACAACACCACATGCATCTACTGGATTTGAAGCTCCAATCAAACATGTTCAGGTTTAATATCCATATATGAAGTTGATAAAGCTTGCTTTTCAAAATCCAAGAAAAAAAAAAAAAAAATTAATTTCGGAATACAGAATAAATACATTAAACATTTATGCTCTAGACAATGCTCACTACTAAAAAAGCAGTATGTTGATATAATGTAGCCAAGACAAAATTAGCTAAGATGATAAATATAAATATAAATACTTTTATTTTTAGGCTCCCTCCCGAACCATCCAAGAAGCACCTATCTCTTGGCGTCAAGGTCCCGATTATCAACCTGCCGGAGGTTACCAACTGGGCAAAAGTGTATTTTCTCCTGTTAGGGAAGCCGAAACTATGAGAGACCAGATAAATAGGTTGGTTGTATTGAAACTGTAATCGCTGCCTATTCTAAGGTTAAAAAAATTGTTTGTACAAAACTGTAAACTGTCTTTGTAAAATGTTATGAGATAAGCGACGAACCGTCCTTAATTTAAATGTAAGGTAAGAAATGTTAGAATAGAACATAAAAGAGTAATTAATGGTATGCTTCTAAAGCCTAGACCTTGGTAATTGTTGAATTTTGTTTTGATCTGCCTTCAGAGAAACTGAAACACTTGTGCTACATAAGAAAGGCGCATAACTTACAAAAAGTTAACAGTTTATCCAAAAAGTCAATCGCTTAACAAAACAGAAGAATAGTGACCATCTCTAATGGCTTTGCACCCCTATTCTCGCAAAGACTTATTCCAGCAAAACACTCAAAAAAGATCATTCCCCCCCCCCCCCTCACTTAGTCAAAAAATCAAAATAACTTTTCAATTAAACTATATCTAGATTTACCTATTGGAGAATATTAAAAATTAAGTGATGAACATAAAGATCAATAAATTTGTAGTTGTTGAGGGATGTGTTTTAAATTGCCTCTGAGTTGTCTAAAAGTGAACGTAAATAGGCTTTGAGGACGCGCAATAACATCACTTTGAAGTAGATTAAAGACGGACATCTAACGGGAACAACCGAAATGACTTTAGCAAATAAAGTTTACAAAAATATATAATATGTACTTTTATATAATAAATTAAAAAATATATATCATTCGTGAAATATCTTCTTTGCATATAAGCTTTAAACTTACAAATGCTTAAAATGTTAAATAGTTTCTAACACACAAATGACCACACATGGCTGTAGTATACGTAGGCTTCCGAAATTGCGTATTTGTCTTATTCTGGACATTATACAAAATAAAACTAGTACAATAATGCTATTCTGACAACAAACAAAAATTGTATAACCATATAATGGAAGTTTAATTTTGCCACAGAACGAGCGCTTTTTGAAGTCTAAAACAACACTGCCTTTTGTTTGTTATGGACTATATATATGTAATCCAAGAGCTCAAACCGTAGTATAATATTTGGTAAAGAGGATTTGAAAACTTTAAGAGGTGTTTCTTATTGAATTAACTAGTAATCGCTCCATAGAGGTATACATTAATAAAACAGTTCTATAAACAATATAACATAAGCCAGCAAACTGGTTTCACCACCTACATACTCTTTTCTTTTGCTGAGGCAGCGTCTCGAATTTCATCCGAGCTGGTGAGCTATTTTTTGCTGTTTGTAAGCAAATTAAGATGGCGAACGCACGTGACTGACTTTTTAGCATTAAGAACTACTATTAAGAAAGAAGGCACAATTGCTTAAGCTACAACTAAGTAACAATTGGTATTACATTATTGAAACTTATAGAAACAATATCAGTAACTGGTGAACAGGATTTGAAAAGTTTCAATACATTATAAAAGTGCTGCGCATTCCATGAAGAGTGCAAACTGGCTCGTTCGATATGAAACAGTTGTATAACAATGTTTTACAACATCAGACTTGGAAAAAGCTTTTGGCAAACACTGCTTAACCTTAAAACTTTGAAATATAGAAAATATTATCGTTCTTTAGAGGAATATGAACATTGTAAGGGACAGTGTCATTTTAAATCCCTTTACTTGATATATATGAAAGTTCTATAAAATAGCCGAACTGAAATATTTTTGAGTTAAAATAATGTAGGTGTTTGTAATGACGTGTGTCTAACTCGTGGTTCTCCCATCTGGGACTATTTGGGGCCCGTTTAGGGGGTCTCGCGGGTAGGTTCGTTAGGATGGCCGTCCAACTTGAACCTCAATTTCCGAGAGAAGCTTCCGCAGCTATTTGAAAGGCGCGAAATCAGCCATAACACAAATGTTTCTAAGAATAACAGAAAGTACAGAAATGAAGGAAAAGTTAATTTTTTACAAAGAAATTTATACATAAATTTGATAACGACGCTGTAATAACTGATACTTCGTTGTTTGTTTATTTTTGCAAGTGTGTTTCAGTTTCGAGAAATAAAACGCGTATCCCTCGTCCCTTTGACTAATTCTGGATATATAACCGAAACAAAATGATATGGCGGAAGCAGAGTTGCTTTTCTGCAGAGAAAATTTGTACCTGTGGTCGTAGCATAGAAACGTCCGGGTGGGCGCCCTGGCAGTTTTTAGCCTGCCCGGGCAACCGTCCACAACTGCTCAGGCAGCTAAAATCTGCCCGGGCAACCACCCGGGCGTTTCTATTATACGGCCGTTGGCTATGTCAAATAACCTTTGGAGGCAAATATTGTACAAACTTTTGTGTAATAAGAAAGGTGCTCATAAAGCTATTTATAGCCTATTCTAAAAACAAACCGATTGTACAACTAGAGTTCTCAATTGTTGCTTACCTCAAGAGCCTTATAAGGTTGGTTTGTCTGCATTTTGACTATAGCTCTAGCAATTAGTTTGTTTTTGTATTCTGTTAGATGAAGTTATGTGGCGCTCCATACTTTGTTAATGTTAAGAAGCTGCTGTAGGAATATGTCATATTACGTCTATGGAGTAAAAGGGGTAAAACCGGATTAGTATTATAGCCTCTATTAGAAAGACATTAGGTTAAGACTATGGTCCGAACTAGTTAAATAAGAAATATTGAAGTAGTTGTGAGACTTATATGAAGACTAAATATACATTTCAAGTGAGGTCATTGAGGTAAAGGCAACTCAAGATTATGGTTAATTGATATAGTTGGATTCATAACGAATATAGGAGTGTAGAAAATTATTTACCCTATTGCGTACAAGCATTTTTGGTTTGAAAATTATTTCTACATTGCGTTATTCGTTTTGAATCCGACTATACATCAAACTTAGAAATACAATCTTAATAAATATATCATCGTTGGACTCGAAACAACTAACGACAAGAATAAAAATATTTGAAAACCTACCGTGTTGTACATTTTTCCTTCTTTTTTGGCTGAGATCTTGGCAGCAGCCAGCTTGTTTTTAGCGTTTCTATGCGAAACTGTTCGACTTCTTCGATTCCAATTGCACCTGCTTAGTCGCTGCTTATTAGATTTTTAATTAAATACAAAGGTGTATGGAAAATGTGTATAGAAATAAACCCAAATGTGTATAATACCAGGTAATCAAAGTAATTAATGAGTAAGGTTGTTACTTAAATCGATTGAAGTATAAAGTTGGTTTTGAAGCAGGCATCATTTTAAAAACGTACAAATAGTGGCTTTAGAATTATAATTTAAAAAGTGGTTTAGCAATACTTTTCAAATTACTTAAATGTTTGTTCTTATGGTTAGTTGAGAAAATGAAATGTTTCATACAAACAGAATACTATTCTACCGCCCCTATGTTTAATTAATATTATAGTCATAGGGGGAAAATACCAACTGGAGCAAACGTCAACTGGAGCAAATAAAAAACGTCAACTGGAGCAAAAAAAAAAGCGTCAACTGGAGCAAATGTCAACTGGAGCAAAACCAACTGGAGCAAATTTTCACTTCGGCGAATATTC
>JAQGAV010003484.1:0-12371 GCA_034691345.1 Phasmarhabditis papillosa | reverse complement strand
CAGTAACTCGAGTGAAAATAAACAAAAATTACTGGGAGCACGCACATTTGAACCGAAATATCTCTAATGCAAACAATGTTCGGCATATACTTCAGTGGAACTTTTTGATAAACGGAAAATTCTCTTTCTTTTTGGACGCTATGTGAAAAACTGTGGTGTCATAGTATTTTCCTCAGATTCCTTCGACAAGGAAAATGAAGAGCACTACAGCGACAATAACGTAGTCATTTCTGAACACGATATCATCACTAGTAAGAATATGCAGGATAACCGCACCACCTACGAGGTTGAAACTTACGGAGCACGGTATGAATACCGTACGGTAAACCGATAAACGGTAAAGTTCATTACCATCAAAGAGGATGGGCAAAATCAGTAAGGCCCGGAAACCCGGCCGATCATGGAAACCAGAACAAACACAGATGCTACAACAGACAGGAAACACGTCTTTTTACGTCTCCAAATTTTTCTCTTGTTTTATTTTAAATGTTTATTTTTTATAATAAACTGTCTGTTAAAAAATGATTTCGTTTTGTGGGCTAGTTTATTAGATACCAGTTAATGGTTGACCGGGTAGGATATTTTCCGAAGGGTCTCCAAATATAATTGGTATTTCGAAAACTCTCATTTTTTTAACTTCAAGTTCAGGATATCCGACAACATGGTCTACACATCACCTGAAATATCTGAGTAAGGGGTTAGGAGTTATCAGGATCAAAGCGATAACAAGATTGTTCTTCACTAAAAAAACTTGTACTTCGCTTCGAAACTTGATCTTTTTTCAACTTCAACATGGTCTACATTTGCTCAGTTCATCTAGATGTTCTTCAATGGTCATATAGTCCAACGTTGCTAGTTAGTTTGTAGTAACATTCTTGTTTCTTCTATTATACCTTATGATTTAGTTCAACAAATGATCCCGTGAGGCAAACCATTGGTACTACACTGCTATGAAAAGATGAGACCATTGGTACTGGTACTACACAAAAAAGAGACCATTGGTACTACACATGAAAAGATGCTGTCTTAACGGCCAAACGCAAAAAGACTCAGGAGAGCACATATTTTTTCTTTTCCGCAAGGTTATAGTTTATATTTTCTGATATCTTCGATGGTCTACGAGGCAGAAGCGCCTTCATCTTCACTTCACGGATCGGTTGACCAATGTCACATTGATGTTGGTACACCTACAACATAGGAAAACCATGTTAGATCATTTTTTTGTAGAAGTAACCTACCTACAGTTACGGATAGTATTGCACCATACATCCAAGATTAGTGACAGGACGAATCGTCCTCAATACAAGGAGTGCAATCCTTGGACCATAACTAGGACAAACCAGTTGTCCAAAAGAAAGTGGTAGATGTTACATACTTACACCCACTTTAAGAGATTGTGGAGAACCAGATCTATTACAGATCCAGGAAAACCGGATACACTTATTTAGAGTAAACTATTATAAATCTCGCAACGGCTTCTTCAGGATAGTAGAACAGTACATACACTATCCAAAGAAGTTCAGGTGTTAGTTATCAAGGTTCCATACCACCTTGAATCATGGATGTTAAGCCTTCAGCTCCGACCTGCTATGGTCGCATAGCATCGTTTGCGAAACTCCTTCCGTGGAAAACCAAGAATGAGTCGACATAATCGGACGACAAGAACCAAACCTGGAGAACCGGCAATGACTCGGTGCCCACCAAACTTTTCTCGAAGTCTGGTATGAAGGCCTCACCCTGTGTTGGGGACGGGAATGTGCTAGAAATATCTTAACGATATATCTGGAAATATATCTTGAGATTTCCAGCAAGAGTTTAATTGCTTCGAACACACCAAAGATGGCGCAATTGGCTGGGTCTCGACGCGATTGGCAGAAGACCTGAAGATCTAAGTGGCTGCGCATCAACTGAGGATACGCCCATACATTTTTCCCGCGCCTTCGTCACTTGTTTCTTTGAGTGCGTACAAGCACGTTGCTATCTACGTTTACCTTTATGTATTATATTTAGTGTTGATCTTTGTATTATATATATTGTAAGTTCTCTCGTTAGCGTCCTTACCTAACTTGTCTTAGGTTTAATAGCGTTCGTGCTGAGCATGATGCGCAACACAGCTAGGATCACCAAGCTTTGTGTAATCGTCTCATTATATTTACGTCGCCTTAAATCTTATATATTTTCTATATTGTTCTTGCATTGAGTAACTTTAGATAGGATTACGCTGAGGGTCAAGAGAGAGCTTGACTGGCAAGTCGAGCTATCCAACCACAAATCTGAACCACTAACCAGAACCATCGCGTGGCATTGGGACTATATATAACCTTCTCCTGGATCAACAGGAAAAGGATATATATTCTCTCAATAATTACCGTAGCAGTATTACTTTGTAGTTGTTATGCAATGGACCCAGAACACTAAAAAATGGCTTGGGTCCCAAAGCTTATATATCCGATGTTTCTTGCCCCCGAAAACTGAATGTTAGAAAGGAGCCGTATTTGCTGAGAAGATTCGGGAATGAACGGCCGAAACCCTTTTAACTATATTACATTTTGACAACAATATTTATTTACTTTACTCTGAAGAAACCGTTTATCTCACATTGCAAGTAGATCAAAAGTAACAAAATGTAATAATTCTGTAAATTTGAATTCGTCATTCAATTCATCGCGTCTTATTTACCAAACAAGTTTGTTTAATTGTTCAAAAAGTTTGACTTTTGTTTAGAATTTCGAATAAAACTGTTTTTGAATAAATTTCTGCGACTACAGAGAAACCCATGTCTATGTATCTTTAACTCGAAAGGTAAATGTTTCCAATACCGATCATTAATGTAGATGAGTTTTATCTCTCCCTATTTTGAACACTTTGCCAATTTATTTGGTACCGTGTTCATAATAGGGAAAATTTATTTGGTACAATTGATTTATATGGATTTATCATGTAGTTACATATATATGCAACTAGACAGAATACCAAAAACTTTTACCAATAAACGAGTGAGGACTTTATAAAAAATGAATATACTGAATTAAGGGAAATTTTTTATCCTTGACCAATTCTATTTTTGGATTCAAACGGGTTTCTCGAGCAATTGAATGTCTGATCAGTAGTTATCAAAACATGGAAATTCCTCAATAAATTTCATTCACTAACCATTTTCGCATATATGATTATCGCAGCATGTTGGTTGAGATCATTAACTTTAAATTACCGCTCAGTTGATAAACTACTTTGCAACATTTACTTTTTCTTCTCTCATTTCCTACTTTCAGGTTCTTCAAGAGATAATTAGATTGTCTAAGAATTTCACCATAAAGAAAATATTCCTTTTTTAAACACCTAAAATCAGATTAAAAAGCAAACTGGCAAGTTTCGGTGAAATCTAAGTTTTCACTGACTTATGAGGCCAAATTCACCAATGTTCTCGTCACATAATCATGGTGACACGCCAACCCGTCGTTGCGGTCACATATCTCGGGAATGAAAACCGTTTCGGGAAATGGAATTTCGAAGGAGCAGGAACAAACGAGAAAGTAGATGAACACTGAAGAACGTTTGCCGGGAACGATTTTCTAGTTATATGTCGTTGAAAGTACTGCAAACCCAAAGAATTCCTTCTACTAGCTTCTAAGTGTAAGTATATTCCATTGTTAATGTGCGATGCTCAGAGATGGTACAGTATGTGGAATTGATACAGCAAAATAAAGCAAGTCGTATACTCAGTTACCGCTGCAAAAAGTAAATGTTTCCACAAAAAGCATTAGCTTAAATATTTTTGAGTGTTGCGGTTTTGGTTACTTGACCAAGTCATTTGGTCATGTAGCCCTAACTGCCACAACAAAACAAAATTAGCTGTTTTATCTTATATTTAAAAAAAAACTATTTATTCCGTATATTAATGTATATCAAATGACGGGCGTTCTTGCTATTCTTTCCATTGGGGCCGTTAGAAGTCGGTTTTGTGGGAATCATAAGAGAACATTCAAGCATACATCCCACGGATGCTCAATCCGGCTTGGAACGGGGGAGGGATCGAACCCACAACCTTTCTTCCTCACGGATTCCCTACCATCTAACTATAAGCTACTACGTCCCTTATCCTTACATTATACAGGTTATACAATATTTTCCGAATCGCAAACAATTCATTGGGCGTTGTTTGGGTTTTTTGGGTTGTATTTGGCGAGCTGAATCGAACTGCGTACGTGACATAGTTCATCCTGAATTAGTTCGAGAATTGCTCTACCAAGGGAAGGTCGCGAAGCCGAAGAAGAAGCGATGAAGGCCCTACGGGCCCGTTGCAAAATTGAAAACCGGTTTTCGAAATCTTAAATGGTCTCCAATAGCCCTACCATAGCGTCGTTGCGATTGGTGGAGACGACTTCGCGACCTTCCCTATTAAGTTGCTTTTCGATTTTCTCTAAAAATCTATTGTTCTACAACAGGAATAATCGGAACCAAAATGTTTCAGTGAATAGTCCACTAGTCATAATTGCCTTTCATAGAACAGTTTTCATAAAAAAAATTCTAAATTCTTCGAATTCATCTTTGCTTTGACAAGAAACGCTAATTTTACGTTTGATTGCACGCAAATATAAAATATTGTCATGCAATTTCCGCTTCGAAATACTATTCTTTTGACAAATTTCTGAAATTTAACGTTGATGTAAAAATATATCGTTTGGTGCAGGTGTGAGTGAATGTGTTATAATTTATGATCTACAAAATAAAGATGAGCAAAGCTCAAATTTCATTTCTGTTAAGAAAATAATTAAACTTATAGTCAGATTCAAAAGTATTACGGCCGTGTTAATAAGCAGGAGTGTTGCTACATTTTGTCTGAGTAAGACAGAGCGAAAGCAAGTTTGCAATCTGCTGATATCGCGCGCGTAGAATGCCAGCAGGTGCAGTCTTAAAAATAACGAAATTTCTGACTATTTAGTAATTGGATAATAAGGGAGTGAAAGCACTGTCGAAGAGTTTTTTCTTTGATCATGCCGACTTCGCGCGGAACTTAATATAGTTACCATAACTGTTCACAGAAATTTGGAAAAAGGAAAGTTGCGGAACTCACTCTTATATTATCTCCAAATTGTAAAATGATTATCGGCGTTATTCTGGAAGTAAATGATTCACATGCTTTCACCTACATTGAAAACCATTTATGATAATACAATGTTTTGCATAATTTCAAATCCACAATTTTGGTTTGTATTCCGTACACTGAGCTCATTTCTCGGAACTTACAATTTGTTTTTCATTGGCCGTGTGCACGAAATTTTCCGCCACGAAATAGGGATGCAAACTGTTCTTCCAGGAAAAGTTCCTTGTGAAACGGTATTCACCAACCTTCCCGTTCCTTCTCCCGAATTTTTCCATTGCTGAAAGATTTTCTTTCCCGAGATATTGGACTGGCAACGACAGGGATTCTGGACGGTAACTTCGAAGGATTCTGTCACAGAAGTATTTGACCTTTCTTTTACCAACATATTTATGGTAACGCTATTTTACAATCGAAGTTCGCGGATACGGCATTATTGGTCTGTATCCATATCCGACAACGGATCCAGCATTTTTTGACGATACTCAGATTCTGGGAGAAAATATTTCATGATTCGGACTCGCAGCCAGCGAATGAGTCTGCGATCTTGTCGGTATTGCTAATTATTCATATCATAGAACGCAAAAGTTGGCACGACCAGGAGGAGTCCCAGAAATTTCCAGCCGGGCGTTTGTGGAGTCTGGTTCGCGCGCTCTGGATTGCTTAAGAAATAAATGTTTTGTTTTGTTTATGTGAATATCAGTGTAAATACTATAGAGTCCTCCTAGACAATAACACAACCGATTTATTCGTGCTACAGAAAACAAAGAACGTATATCTTATTAAATACAGAAATTAAATGCTACACAGAGTTGAGATTCGGAATGTATAGGGCGTATATAATTGAGATATCGTGTAGCTGCTATTGGTCGAAGGATGTGTCACCAGATCTCTTGAAGAACCTGAAAGTAGGAAATGAGAGAGGGAAAAGTAAATGTTGCAAGGTTTTTCATCAATTGAGCGGCAATTTAAAGTTAATGGTTTCATGGCAAGTAAAAATTAACAAAAAAAAACAAAAAAAAACAAAAAAAAATTAAGTTTTTATATAATTGATGACTACTGACCAATTTTTTTAGGGAAATCCACTGAACCAGTGATAAAAATGGTCAGAAGTACTTATCATGTAATAATTTCGCCTTCACTTACAGAGAAGCAGCTTCTCCGAAAAAAAGAAGGCCCACCCCCACACCAGAGTTGGTTACCGGCCCGGCCTAAAATTTTGGAAGTCAGGCCGGGCCGGCCGGATAACCAGCTATGCCCCACACCAAACTTCCCTAGTGATGGTTTCCAAAAGACTGCTTTGTCTTCAGTATTTTGCAGTATTTTGCAGTTTTCAAATGTTTTGCCCCCTTACCTAATAGAGGGTTCTAGTCTGCTCCATTTCTTCTGATAAGGGTGAAAGTAGGCAGAAAGTCTATTGTTCATGTTACCGGACTCGATGTCGCCATAACCGTAAGGTTGTGACAGTGCACAGTCAAAGACTACTGAAAATAGAGAATATTAACTTTGTTTTGACCAGACCCTCCAACCTGGACCCGGCCCGGCCCGCCAACTTTTTTCAGGGCTCACAATTTATCATCTAGGAAGTAATACTAATCGATATATGTAGGTAGTACTGATTTCAAGATGTTATTCTTGCTATAGGCTGTCTTTTCGGGCGTTCATTACCATAAAGTTCAATCAAATCTATATTTTGATTGCTTTTTACCCACATATTGGGCCCAGACCGAGCCCGCCCTGACCCAAAGTGGGTTCGCCAACTTTTTCCAGGGCATGGGCCGGCACACTGAATGGTCTGGTTTTGAGACGCATAAAGATTTTTGATTTCATCTATAGTCTGTTGAGAGAGATGCAGGTCTGGTAATTTGACGGGCCGGCCGGGCAGGGCAGGGCCGACTTTTTGAGAAAACGGCCCGCGCCGAGGCCGACAACTTAAGAAACGAGCCCGCCCGAGCCCATCCGGCCTTTTCCCAGTCTTGGGTTTCTAGTGGTATCAGGGGGGCAGCAGTGTTATAAATGAATGTACTTTTAAAGAAAATGCTCCAATCAACTGAATGTTCATACATTTCATTATAACAAGATACTACTAATTAAGGCTAATTAATACTATACTATTAAGCTGCTCTACAAGATGCTGGACTGGAAACCTAGTCCGCACGTTTTCTGCTAATTTGATGAAGGTTTGCAGCTGTCTTTGTCCGGCAACGATGTCTACCGTATCGCACACAATTTGGGATTCTCCGAAATAGGGCTCATTGTAAAATAGACCGAAAGATAGCTCTATTTCGCTGAATACCTAGTTCTCTCGACAGACTATTTGGTAATAGCACATCACAATGATATGAAAAGGTGAAAATTGTGAGTGACTGCCTAATGTTTAGTCTAATGTTTTAAAAAGGACAGTAAGAAGAAAAAGTTACAGCTATAGTCTGCGAACAAATCTCATGTAGTTTAAAACTCTATTTATTACAAGGCGAGCGCACAATTATATCGGTTGCTTGTACATTTTCTTTCGATTTCCGCGCTCCTTCTAAATTCTACAGTATATTCTGCGAACAAATCTCATGTAGTTTAAAGGTCTATATTTATAAGGCGAGCGCACAATTACTTTTCGTCAAAAGTTAGCCCTCACTTCTATGGTAAGTTGTACTTTTTCTGTTCAAGCCGATTTCCGTGTGGGGTTTATTTTCAGACCCAGTAATTGCATTTAACCGATTTCATTAACACACGAGGTGGTCGTTTAACTTCCGCAGTACGTAGTGTGTATTTAACTCTGCCAGAGCTGATTACCGGCCGCCCAGCCTAAAATTTAGGAGGTCAGGCCGGGTCGTGCCGGATAACCAGCTACCTGGCAGTAAGCCAAAGTTTTTAAAATCGGTAAAATAGTAAATATTTATCCCATTTTGAAGATAGTTCTGCATATTAGGCATTAATATGAAATGGGTTCTGTCTGATTCAACCAAAAACTAATATAATTCCAGGTACAGAAACGAGGCTCAAATCCCTCCCTCCCGAATCTCGGGAAATTTTTCCCAATCCCGAATCCCGTTCCCGAATCCCGCCTTTTTGAAAAATGCGATCCCGCACACCACTGCTCTCGAGTTTGAGCTTTTATAGTTTTGGCTACTTTTATCATTGCCTACCTGCGAAAACGATGAACAGTAAGACGATTGAGAGTGTGCAACGCATTTTATACCTAAAAATGGGAAAACTATAAAAAATCTAAAAGTTATAAAAAGTAAAAGAATGCAAAAAACGAAAAACAATGATCGATCTTTAGAAAGAACACTTTCGACATTGGGAATATTAAGAAATATAAATGTTGCTCAGTTATACCTTTAGCTAAATTATTCTCTAATTGTTTACTAGTATATGTATTTGACAGTTACCCAGCCAACCCGCGCAACACATAAACAAGCCGGAGCCTGGCACGAACGCATAAGCTGGAAAGGTAAATGTTGCAGCATTCGAGATTTACAGGTTGCAAATATGGTAGGTAATATATGAATATTCTGTATGGTAGGAAGAAAACTGGTAAAAAGAATCATAACCTCTAGTAAGCGGTGTAGATTTGACGCCCCGACAACTAGGCCTAATTTTTTTGAAAAAGGTGTAATTTGGTTGGTTTGTAATCGTCACATCTAAGCCTATGCTTGCAAAGCAGTATAACTTTCAGTTAAACCTAGTATTCAAGAAAACAATGTATTCAATAATTTATGGCATTCTTCCTTTGTGGTGCAAAGTTCTGCGGCGCAAAGTTTCGGGGCGCAAAGTTCGCATTGCGAAAGAATAATACAGGTAAGGGAAGTCGGCAAATTAGATCCGTTACTTCTGGAAAAGGATTGGCTCCAGTGACTGGGTCGGTTGGCCTATTAGTTGATGCTTGCTCGGCTTTTGCTGACTATGAGGTCTTCGATTCCAATAGTCTAGCGTAGAAGCTGTCTTGTAGGATTATTTCAACAAAAGCTGTAACTCCAAGATCCCAACTGGTTTGTGCTTTTTCATACCAGTCAACTCTCTATTTCATGTAAAACATTCAAAAACGTTGTCTGCTAACTACTAAACAAGTACAGTTCAAATGAAAGATAACTTACACCTGTGTAAATTTGAGCTCTGAGAAAGATTCCGAGGGACACTACGGACTTTTCCAAGCAAGAATTCCTAACAAATTGAAATATTTCATTTATTCTGGGGCAGGTGCATGCGTGGTAATTGCGTTGAGCTACTAACACCTGTTTTCGCTTACGAAATCGAAAAAAGTTATTAATTAGATAAGGGTATATAGACAGATTGTATAATTCCGAGATCAATTACTCTGTTTTCCAAATGTTTCAGGTGTTCGGCGATGAATAATAGTACATTTAAGTTGAAGTACGTTGAATTCGTGAATGCAGCTGCCTGAGGTCCTTGTTTTTGTGTGTCTGAATTGTTTTTGACGCTATGAACCCGGGTGAAGTCAGGCAGAAAGTCGGCGCTTTATAGTTCCACAAACACAAAGCTGAAACATTTAAGAAATGTACTTTTTTCAGACTCGGAACTATATGCACCGGATGCTTGTCCGACCAAGGAAAATGAGTGTCTAGAACAAGGCAAAAGAAGAACAATAAATTCTGGTTTGGGTCAGTTTTACAAGTTCGATAACAAAATTACATAAAACTGACATTAGCTTGAAGTTGCTGTTAGCTAAGGTTTTTCAGAATATAGTCATATTCAGTAAACGTAGTAAGTGAACTCCACTAGGATAAAAAAGGCAACTGTAAACCGAAATTATAAAAAATATCTACTTTCACAACAATAACTATTGTGTTCTGTTTAAATAATAAATTAGAAACGTCTATTCCTATACTTAGATCTTCGTTCAAAACATTTAGTTTTTGACTATGAATGAGGGCGTCAAGTTTATAAGGTCTTCACCTAATCCTTTATAAATTATATACAACTACACAGAAGTTCGAAAATTATTCTACGAAACCAAAAACTATAGCTACACTAATATAGACGAGCCCAAAAGTTGTCGGTGACAACGTGCAGAGTGAGAGAAAACTCATCAAACAACCTTTTTGAGGAATCGGGAATCCGGTTGTTTTAATCAAACGCCCCGGTCTAATGACGCCGCTTCTTGGCCCCCGTGATTTAGCCCTTTTAATTAAGGTTAATTAAACATTAAATTGGACTTTTAGCGCTGAATATCTTGCTGATCTTAATGAGCAAACTATTAAAGTAAAGCAGAAAAAGAAGGCTTATTATTTGGAAAAGTTGCAGTTTTTGTAGCCAACTTATATAGTAGATTGTAGCGTTGAGCTTTGGGCATTGGCAAAAACAGTCGTTCGGGCTTCGGGCCGCGTTTTAGCTCGAACCCAGGTCTCTTTTTGCCAAAAAATATTGGATTCAAAGATAAAAAAGTCAAGAGATGGGCTCCAACTCTACTAAGTGGTTCTGTGTTTCGACTGTTATTCCACTGTTTTGGGTGTAAAATAGTAATTCTAAACGTAAGACGTTCAGCTCTGAATCTTCAAATGTGGCTGGTATTTTAAGTCGTTATTATTATTAATAAATTATTATTAAGTCAATTCGCATGTTAGATATTGCTTTAGGCCACAATTTTGTATATATTTAATAGACAAAGAAATGGTTACATTGAAGACATAACACTTAATTGAATACAACCGTTCCGTTTATTCGAAGAGTTCGCTATATAAGAAGTGAATCGTGCGAGTTCATAAACGTCATCGAGAGAGAGAGAGAGAGCAGTTCTTAGGTTAATATACTTTTGGTAAAAACATTGTGAGACGCTCGAACCAGTACCCTAAGTTAACTGCTGAATTCATTTTCTAAATGGAATAAATAGCGACTTTTGAAGGCCAAAATACTAATTTGGAGCCATTTTTAAATAAAAAATTAAGTCTTATGAGCAAGTTCTATGTTTTTTGTGTCTGCCCGGGCCGGCCCGCGTGTAATAGTAAACGTCCCTTTTAACTATCACTAGAATTAATAGCAAGCTATAAATTCTAGTGATAGTTAAAAGGTGTGATAGCCTAGTGGTTAGAGCAGCGGTCTCTGAATCCGAGAGGATCTGAGGCTGTGGGTTCGACTCCCCGTAGATGCAGAAGGCTTGGGAAACCAGCAGCTTATTTATCCTATGTTTCGTGCACCCGAAGACTGAATGTTAGAAAGGAGCCGTCTCTGCTCAGAAGATTCCGGAAAGATGGGCCGCAACCCTGCGCCGAAGAAATCTCCAATTATTTGTGTGATACGTGCGATTACAGGTCAATAAATACTTTTTTTAAATACTTTCCACCAATCGCATGATGTTGACCATTTGCAGTAGAAAAACTCGACAGCACCTGGTTTTGTTTTCATTCGACTTGTCTTTTTCTTTATCGAATTTGGCCAAAGTTGCCAAAGACATGAGAACCAAACCAAACTCCAAAAAGTCTTTGGTTTTAGCTCGCTATAGACGAAAGAAAAGGCTAAGTTTCGATCAAACACCCCAATTTGTAAGTATTTAAACCGTTTAGGCGCGCGATCGAAGAGACCACAACGTCTAGATTCCAGAACTCGAGCAATGAAAGCATCTAAGGTGCTATTTATATGAAAAATTTGCAAAAAGGGTTGTTTCATTTGATTTTTGGATGATTTGCAGCGAGCAATTTGAGAAGTATAAACTGTTTAAAACTTAGACTGCAAGCGCCGTTTGTAGTTAACGTGCCGCTATAACCGGCTTTATAAGGGAAAGAGCAATTTTGCCCTAGTAAATTTGCACTTTTGAAAGGGAAGCCAGTCATAGCGGCACGTTAACTACAAACGGCGCTTGCAGTCTAGGTTTTGAAACGAACTATCAAAGGAAAACTTTCCGTTTGTATCAAATTTCATTGAACATCTGACTTCCTATATGGGAAGCTTGTATATAAACAAAATTGGGAACTATATCATTCAAGCAAGTTTGAAACATTAAAACATTTTCAAAACTAAATTATGGAACCAAGCAATTCTAAAAAGTATGCTAAATACTGCTACAGTCGACGGACTAATCGCTTGCAGTTAAATGTCTAATAAATTAAAATTGGAGCATATATTTGCTCTCTTTTTTGTAGCTTCCTCAATTTTGAAAGATTCTAAATTTTCAAAACAGTTCGCTAAAGTAGTTTATGGAACCAATCTATTCTGCATGCTAAATACAGCTCCATGACGCCGTTAATCTGTTACATATTTCAAAACAGAAGATCATCAATCAAGAAGACACGAATATAGAAACATTTCTAATGTAAAA
>JAQGAV010003483.1:0-12371 GCA_034691345.1 Phasmarhabditis papillosa | reverse complement strand
GGTGTTAGAGCGAAGAATTTCCCTTTATAAGAGAAATAAGGCAAAAAGGTGCGAAAAGGAAGTACTTTCCAGCACACTCCCGCCTCACAACGAAAGTATACCAGGTATACTCAATGTATACCAGGTGTACTTACCCGTACCTGAAATTCTTCGATACCGGATACCAGCGATCACAAAACAGTTTGCTCTCAGTGAGCTTTGCTTAACCTAAACGACAGCGATGTGAGTCTTATACTCTTTCTGCCGTGTCTTACCTAAGCAGCGATTGACAACCACATTGGTAATCTTTTTCAGCTTCAAAACAAAAGGTGCGACTCAACGGAGCAGGCTCCCGCCCCAAAAAGGACGGTAACATTCCCGGATTCTACACAAGAAGCGAAAAAAACTGCGATAAACTTATAGGTATAAACCTCCTACTGCAATAGTAGTCTTTCTAACGGCGATATTTTCCCGTTAGACTTCAAAAGTAATCAAAACTAATACTATGATTAGCAATGATCTACTCAAAGAAACTTACCCTGTAAACAGTTTACAGGTAATAAAAAATAAAAAATAAAAATAGAATCACTGGCAGACTGCTACTTGAGAATATTCTCAAAAACTAACCTTTCTGTAGAAGAACTCTTACTACCCTAAACACAACTCTTGCAATAAGAAGTATTCAGGTGGTTTCAGTACCACATGTTGCGACCCATGGCCGTGTTTCACAACACTGTAGTGAGTTATACGACTACATAGTTAAGTTTTAAAACCTTCAAAAAGTTTTAAGTAAACCAGCGATAGCTACTTAAATAGCAAATTTACTTTTAAAAACAAACTAACAAAATTTTAACTTATAAAAAGAAAAACAAATAAAAACAAACATCGAAAGTTTCCTACAAACTTCGACTTACATCTCGGTTGACTCATTGTCAACATCACCGACATTCATCACGTCGGGATCACCCTGAGATCTTCCACAATGATATCCATCTGTGGGCAAAAATTCATCCCTTGATGAAACAAGAAGCGAAGAAGCATCATAGCTTTTCGATGACACACTGCGTGCATTGTTCCTAGAATAAGGTCCCTTAGCAATCCTATGATTACTACCTGACGGGAAGTTCTCAGCGAACTTAGACGAACAGTTCCTAAACTGCGAACCTATTCTACCTTTCAGACTTGACGGACAGTCCGTTTTAGGAAACAATGTTTTGTCGAACAAACCGTTGACATACATATCGGGACATAAGTATATACTATGTCGACCTTCACACTTCCTACAAGGCGTGTAGGTACACTCTTCAGGTGAGTGACCAGACTGAAAACATAGAATACACAAACCGCTAACCGATTGCAAGCGTTCTTCCAGAGTGATGAATTGTTCACAGTTGATGAAACGATGACCAGATCTTCTGCAACCATAGCAGCTTGGTCGATCTTTCGTTCTTTGATACATCATCGGTGAACTAGAGCTTACAAAAGAGCGACTATGTCGTACTCTTTGCGGGCCACATTGACCATAGACTTGTCGAGAATTACTTAGTGAAGCTCTGCGATTAGATCCTAGTCTGCGAAATGCTTCGAATTGACCGGATTGACTATTCTGCAATAGAATGTCAGAACGGCGACCTTGATCAGTAACATGGCTTATGCCAATTGACTGGTTATCCAGACCGTCATTACCGTACTCAAGTTCCTTATCTTGAACAGTCAAGATCCAGATCTTGATGTTTTCCAGCAACTCAGCAACATCCCATGACCTTTCGTTCTTGATCTTGAACTCAGATTCTCGCTCCACTAGTCTTTCCAGAAAAGACCAAGGATATGCTCGCTTTATCAGCAAACAATGCGGAATACCCACGACAGACTTCTCTTGAAGACCACGTACCAGCGATCTTTGTTCATAGTATAGACTTAATAGTGAACTAGACCTCAGCGGTACTGGTTTGGTAGAGAGTACTTCAAGTCGTTTGAAGTATGCTCGCTCTACATTTACCCAGGAGCCATATAGCTTTCTGAGTTCCTCAACAGCATATGCATAGTTAGCGTCGGTGATCTGTAATCCCTCAACAACACCTTTAGCTGGAGCAATGAGAGCTGCTTTCTCTCATTGCTCCAGCTAATCAACTTTTGCAGAATAATCCGAACATCTGAAGATATTAAAGTTCTATGGTGTCCGTCCGTCATTCAAAAACTTTCTTGTTTGTTTCTTAATCGATTTGTCTGAAATTTGGCATGGTGGTAGAAACTAGGGCAAAAATAGGATATCGAAAGTTTGGTACAAAAAAATTCATTGTAAACGGAGTTATGAACATCTGAATTCCGGATTTCCATGCGCAAGCTCTCTTACATCAACAAGAATACATGTTAACCTGTTAGACAGGTTCCGGATTCTAAATATCTTTATATATTCTAAATATTCTGAATTATAATAAAAGTAAATTCTAAACATCTTTGCCGTCCATAATTAGACATAGCTAAAATAGTACTAGAATAACAATATTACGCTTAGGTGCCCAAAAAATAACTAACCCCTTTTTTTGAGGTTAGTGATTTTTTGAAATTTTTTTTACCTCCAAATAACCTCCAAAAAAAAACTTTTTTTTGGAGTAAGGGCTGTAGGTTTTCAGTTGAAATATCTGTTAAAGTTTGTAGGTTTTTGTGTTCTATGTTATCATTTCGAACCTTCTGACCGTATTTTGCAAAATCACCGCTATTTCTGGGGCGCAAAGTTCCGGGGCGCAAAGTTCTGGGGCGCAAAGTTCTGGGGCGCAAAGTTCTGGGGCGCAAAGTTCCCATTGCCAACAAAAAGTATCCATCGCTCCATAAAGGAACAAAACAGATCACAGCAGGTTACCTTACTAGGGTTACCCATACACAAGATTAATAAAAAAAACAATAGTCTTAACGAAAACAAAGAAGTTAGTGGATGTGAGACAGAGGTCTAAAGCAGAATGTAAAACTCCAAACGACTATTCAGTTTACACTAATCCCGAAGTAGAACTTAAGTATAAGAAAGAAAGAAAGTTACTAAAATTACATATAAAAATTATTTGTTTATTTAATGTTATATAGTGTAGTGTATACTGTCTCGAACGGAAGTTTGAGTCAATGGGCAAGAGGAATATTAAGAATACTTTAGCAGATATGACTTCCACTGCAGTTATTTGTCTGACTATAAGAGTTTCAATTACCCAGTGCTAGACTACAGAGTCTAGATGATTATCCCTATTAAATAATAATTAATCTTGAATTCAGCGGTTAGGCAATGATTTATAATCAGGGCCCGTTTCTCAAATTTTTGGACATGGTCCATTTCCCAAAAGTTGGAACTCAATTCACGGATTATAGCGGATATTGTTCAAAAAACTTAGGTTTCATTGTTTTTGGGTATTAACAGAGTACAACAATCTCTACATATTGATGTTTTTCGATACTAATTATCAAAATTCTCATATAAATCAGTCGATTTTTCATAAAAATTGTCCG
Source organism: Phasmarhabditis papillosa (assembly GCA_034691345.1). Lineage (NCBI taxonomy): Eukaryota > Metazoa > Nematoda > Chromadorea > Rhabditida > Rhabditidae > Pellioditis > Pellioditis papillosa. Next base: position 8,900 of record JAQGAV010003483.1, on the reverse strand, counting down.
CCGAGTTTCTGAATAAAATCCTTTTATAAGCTACCTATAAGAGAATGAATATTCCGTCCGTAGTTATTGCTCGGCTGGGGACAGCTATATTTTTGCGAGACTATTTTTCCAACTATAAAATCTGAATCCTATCTTCATGGGTGGTCATTGAATACAGCGTTACCAATGCGACCACCAGTTAGATAATACCCAAATAGACACCCTTAATTCTAGGATTATCCAGCTGTGTGGTTGCGTTTGTTAATCTAAGCTTGTATTTCGTAAGGTTTAGGAGTTTTTTTTGGAATAGAATCGAGTGTGAGACTAGATTTTACGTATGGCAGCGGGGGCGGGACGGTAGATTGAGGCGTTAAAACGAGTTCCTCAATATATTCTGCTTATCTCTTTTATATCTAGACGTTTTCACTGCATTAGCTGACCAACAACGTAAACAATTGCATATTCTGTTAGTTAAGAATAGCTTAGTCTATACTCCTCTTGTAAGCATAGCAATAAGATAAAACTATTTTAAACTTAGTCTATATAGACATTTATAGAGATATAAACAATTATGGTTATTTACTGTTTACAAATATAAGTTATTAACATGAATCTCACTTTTATTCTTGTGCTTATTTGTTTGAATATTGTATATTCTTGCTACCATTCTCTTCTATATTCGAAATATCCTTTTTTTATTTTAACCATAACTTAGAAAGTTTGTACTTGCAATAATACCAAGTATTACTTACTGTATTCTGAAACAGTTCCCTTTTCATTATAGTCGACGGAGGAATCGTTTGTAGAGGTGTAGAATTTAGAAGAAGCGCGGAAATCCGTAGAAAAGGTACAAGGAACCGAAATAATTGTGCGCTCGCCTTATAATAAATAGACCTTTAGCTTTTCGTAAGTCGACTATAGCTTTTAAATAAAACTTTGCTAACCATCGAAGTCTTGGTGTAGATTATGGACCACCCTCACTCTAAATTTTGCATCTGTTTTTGCAATAAACGTCGCTGTAGGTGCTGTTCTTGAAACTTTCCATCGTAAACCGCAATTAATTGCAATTAGCTGGCATGGTGGGCAAGAAGCGTGCGCGGTATTCTTGTAGCTCATTGCGTCTTCCTACATAATGAGACCTCACAAACGGGTTTTGGTCTCGCAACGATGATTCGCGACAACGCATGAGTTACTCTGCAATGCTGTGTAGCTACTGTATAATATCCAAATCCCTTATGAAGAGTGTGAAATTCATCAGCAAGATATAAAGTATAATATAAGAAAGAACTAATATAATATGTTTTTCATAACGGACAATATTGGTTACACTTCATCTAACCAATAAGAGTAGAGCGTTCTCCATTAAATTAAGCATTTTTCAATAAATAAAAACAATCGTTCATCGGGTCACAGCAAAATTACATTCTTCAACTGGAAAGTAATTAAATGAAACCCTATAAAAGGAGTGTTAACGTATCAAATCGCTTTATCGTATATGATATTTGCTATATTAGTTTAGTTATATCATAATTAGTTTTTAAACAGGGTGGTCTTTGCCGCGTTCTTTGTAAACAGTATTGCCATTCACTTGCTGCTTAACCTTCACTTTCGTGGCTAGATTTTAAGCATTTTATCCCTTCTCAAGGTTATATCATTTTCTAGATCTCATTATACATACATCCCATTAAACAGAAATTATCCTGTTCTTGCGCAATCAACCGAAAATATCCAGCTAGATAGACATTTCCTTAGTCATGATGTAAGGAACTATTCCCAAAAGGAATATTACAAAACTAGGAGGGGATCTATTATTATATTATATATAATTAATATTATTAATATTATATGTTTATTTAAGCTAATAATACCTGCTATACTAGTTGCTGACCAAACCTGAACAGGTACCGTAAAGTCTCGACAACCCTGACCTTGTAAAGGTTTCTATCATTATAAACTCCTTTAATAATGTCATATATTTAGTTTCCTAAACAAGAATTAAAATTGAATGTAGACCATTTTTAGGCACGAGCTGTAAATTACCAAAGGTTTCTTCAGTAAAAGAGAGTTACAATAGCATGCTCAATTATTAAAAGGTGGGTGGTCTAGGAGATAAAAAGGCAACATTTGTTTATAGCCTACTTCAAGAGTAATAATGGAGTTTTCGTTTTTCCAAAAAGCTCCGAGCCCTTTTCTTCGAGATTCTTTTTTAATCCTCCATTATTACTTTCGAATCGGCCTATATTGGGTCTGATTAGTTAAACAGGCTGTTTCTACCAAGAAACATCATCACTTTGCAAACGGTTTTTTCTGGTTGGTTCACGGTATTTCGGTATAAAAGGATATAAGATGATGCATTTGAGCCTTTAACCTAGTTGGTTACCGGTATGTCCGTCTTCTCATTAAAAAGAGACTTTTTTTGGTGGGTGGCCGCCCTTTTTCGTCACATCCTTCTCAATTCAAAACCGCTAACTGACTGCAGTTTTGTAACATAAATCATTATTTCTACAGAAGTCACCTAAGATATAATCGTTTCCTCCGCTTTTCCGATGACGTAGGTCTGCTCTAGATCTCTTTGCGCTCCAATATGGCACAGTATCTTAGGTGGTCCATGGAGTACTGTATCGGTTTATGTCCTTCATATGTTTGTCTATATAAGCCTAGTCTATCCATCAATTCGGACCATGCCCCTTGCCATGGTAGCCTTTTTCATACATTCATATCTCCGCTGCCAATCTTTAAAACCACAAAACTAAACCGCAAACAATCTTCCCAGACCCTACTAGATCAGTAAGAATGGGTCAGAAATTCACGTCGGCGCGAGAGTTAGCTAACTATATGGGTGGTCCTTGAATATAAGTTTTTTCAATATTCAGACACTAGCGCGGTGTCGTATAAGTATTGGTATGAATGTGTTTTCAGGAGTTTTTGGAAAGTCGACCGCTCGATTTAGGTTTTAAAAAGAGGTAAATATGATCATGAAAGAATAAACGTCTCTCTATTATTCAGTAACCGAATATATTCTTGTGTGGTCTAGGTCATATTGTTTTCTGTGAAGGAGTATTTAGTGTTATTCGTTCCGGTCCTTTGTACATTACATAATCTTGACCACCCATATCTTTTTCGCTATGGGTGTCTTCCTTTAGCATCTTGCGCCGCCCCTTTAGCTTATAACTGGAAATCCCAATTCTTCTCTTCTACCATTTTCTCTATCACTTGTCTAACTATTTTATTTTTTATGTTTGTGGAAGGTAATTATTATATAATTAGAATTATAATTATGGAAATAATCCTAGATATCTATTCCTAGAAGAAGTTTACACTAATTTTATGGCACTGTACTCCTTCCTATACTCCTAAAACCTATCTCCTTTGAACTGAGATTATTTGCAATTGCCTTTAAAATTGTTTCCTTTTAAACTAATCTCTTTTCTGGGAATCCCACTTTAATGTTTTCTAAACTAGAAATACCCAGCGGTATGCTAGAGATACTGTAGTGGTACATACTCAGAAAGTACTGTTATTTCGGAAAAAATTAAAATCTATGCAAAATATGGGTACACAATTCCTCTAAGAAAACATTGTCAATATTGAAAGTATATAGTCCGATTGAAGAGTAATACTAAAGTGTTAAAAAACAATCTGTTTGAATAGGTTCTGATAAATTAATACTCTTAAATCGGGCTAAACATGTAATATTGTGTCTCTTTCTAGAAAACATACAGTCTCCACCTACTTTCTCACATGGTGGTCGACTCGCTTATTTAATTTTAATGCATCACTAGAGTGTGTTATTTGTTAGATACGGTAGTTTCTGCTTTAAAGAAAAGTTCCGTATAGTTAGTAATGTATACACGAACTACTTGCTTCAATGTTCAACTAATATAAACCGACAGTTACATCCTAAGCGCCTGCATTCGGCTAGATTCCTCCTACTGGTAACGCCTACACCTAGTTTTATGACGGCAATTAGTTACAAACCACCTAAGAAGACTTCCGCTTTGGGTGGTCTTGGCAAGCGGTAACAAGTTAATGACTTCTATGGGCAGTATAAGAGAAGGACACTTCTAGATTCACAATGTTTTAGTCTAACATTTCTCAACCGTCTAGAATTATATTAATACAATTATTCATTTCTCTTATATGGTTCGTTCTCAAACCACCCATGCTACTAACTTCAGTATGTAGACACGCATGGAAAGATACATATTCGCTAAAACTTGTCAAACATGAACTAGGGAGTTGACCATATCCAGGAGATTGTACCCGGCCGATCCGAGAGCAAATTTTCAGCCCCTGCTAAGTTCGGGCCCAGTTGCGAAAAACACGACCAAGGTGCTGAAATTCTCACCACTAGGCAAACGGCATCCTATACCTAACTGGTTAGCATTGTAAATAACTGCTAATTCAATCCTATACATTATCCTGGGCCCCTGGAATCTTCCGCCAAGCGGCACCTCAACTAGCTGGCGTCGCAGGCCTTTACACAAGCATACTAACCATCGGTTATTAGGAAACCCGTCTCTGAGGGGGAAATTTGCTAGGGCGATGAAGATGTTCTATTCAGTTTTTGTGTTTTATTAAAGAAATTTAAAAATATATTAATTAATAGTCTAAATAAAAATAGTCTGATTTAACCTAGACTGATTGGAGCGGTTGTGCTGGCAGCGAAATATTAGGAATTTAATGTAACGGCCAGGTCCGGGCCATTTCTGCTGTTGCGAGAGACACATTATTACCATAGTTGAGTAGGAATTAGTAGTCTAATGTTAGCAACATTGTGAAATGAGTAGAATAATAGGCGTCTATTGTTAGGTGTCGTGCCTCCTTTGGTAGTTGATCACTGAATCCGCAATCTTATAAAAGATATCTAGCAATGGCATTTATCTTAAGTGATCAAGTAGAAAAAACAAAGTCTTCCTCTTTTTCTTGTTTTATAGGCAGATATATAAACAGATTAAAGTAAGACCACCCATTGACTATTTTATTATTTTCTTTAGTATCTATACTGTAATTTGTTCATAGGAATTTAAATTAGACTTGAACGGACCAAACTTCCGGAGTTGATCATTTCGTTTTCATGCTTTCTCCTCTTATAGAAAGTGAAATTGTAGTTTTCTCTTGTATTTATTTATTTAGGCTCGAGTTCCTATATAAAAGATGTTGTAACGACCTCGTTCCTTCACTATATCCTTCTTCCGATTTTCTTTATATGGCCCCGGTCATGGGCGCCCTAATCCAACATCCTCAAACACAGTGCGCTCCGTAGCTAATTATCGTAATCTAACAAAGAAAGTGCAAAGTTGTCAGCAAGAATATGTTGTACTTCTTAGGCCAGCTGTACCCGAGAATCGAAAAGTTAATAAATGTATATCAGAAGATCAAGTTGTATATAATCAATCTAAAGTCTATTATTTTAACAAGTTAATTACATTCTCTCTTATTATTCGAACTCAATAGAGTTAAATGGTTATATTTGTTGTAGAATGAAGTATCTGTTGTTACTGGTTCTACTTCCAATGGTGTCGTCACAGGTGGTCAACGTCACTGTGTTTACAGAGTCACAATGTCCCTATTGCACAAAGTTAATGAGAGAACAACTCTGGCCTTTTTATGTTGGTCGGCCCGGTATTATGAACCTTCAGGTGAGTTGGCACTGTATACAACAGCTAGAAGTAGTTTCTCCCCTTTAGAGCTAAAGGCACGGAATGCCTACTCCGCAGCCATTACTTCCTGCGTAGTTCCTGAAACTTCTAATCGAAAACTCTAATTCTGTACCCGCAATTTCTGAAATTTTAATAACCCGAATAAGGAATTACCTAAGCAGTGTGTATAAATAATTATATAAACTGCTTATATAAACCTCTGTCCACCTAAATCGGCCAATTTTTGACATCTCATAGGCTACTTCTTTGTTATGTTTGGAGGTAATTGTGGGAGAGTATAATATAATGATTGAATATCTCTCTGTGTGTTCTATATTATTCTATTTTCAGATTGTTCCATTTGGCAAAGGCGACTGTTCCTATGACTATAATCGCAACTTCCACTGTACCTGCATGCACGGCGCTACTGAATGCGACCTCAACAGACTACAGAACTGCGCCATTTCGGTTTGTTAACAAATACAATCTACTCTACTCCGCAAAAATAGACTGCGGCGGTCTCCTTGCTATAAAAGGGACGTCCAGATTAGGAAATACTCTTTAGCTAAACATGCAGTGTTAATAAATTTAAAGACTCATTTCACAACACCTTTCCCTTTAAAGTTGTCTAGATACGCAACTTTTTCATAGATAAAGGCAGACGATACGGGCTCTTTACTCTAGGAAAACACTATAATCATAAGCGGGAGTTTAAAATAAGAAGTTAGAACTGGCAGAGTACTCTTTATTTAGTATTTTCCAAGACGCCACTTGGGTTTAATCACCTGCATTCAAGGTCTAACCACCTTAAGAGAGGCTTTCTCTAAGTGTCTAAGTCGCCTATCAGCAAGGACACAAAGGTATGCTTACTAGGGTGGGAATGCGGCTTCGGCTACCCGGGAATTCGTCTCGAACGGTAATAAGAAACCTTTTATACACAAGTCGGGAATATAAATAACCCGTGCCGACTCAAGAATGTAAATTTGCTGTCCCGAATACCCAACCTAATACTTACTAAGGCAGTCATATAGGACTGAAGAATCATCCTTACATATAACTTTATCATCATTTCTTATTTCAATAACAGTTTTGTCATCGCTTTGAAGAACTAATAAATCTTTACAGAAACTAGTAATTTACCTAAGTTTCTAATATATTTTCTCTAGAAAACTAATCGATTGTGCAACGACACAAACGGGAGAGCTGCTCAACTATTATTCCATGGTCAATACTCATAGAGCTGGAGTTAGGGTCAGTTAAGCCGATGGGTGGTCCCTCTTCCACAAAAGTATATGCTAATCTAATTGTATATTCGTAGATAAGCACATAAGCACACATTATCTCCCATTAACGAATATATAACACTGCAGTTACCAGTTGAGGTTTATAGAATGTTCATTCATTTAAATATAGGCTGCTTTCCATTAGAAAAAACTATACTACAATAAACATTATTAAATATCACAATCGATGTGGTCTTTTCACCGAATTGTATTTATTCTCAACTGTTTAAGATATGGCCGACCATGTATGTGAACGGAGTGTTCTTCGATCGTTCGTATCCGGTTGAACAGAAGATTTGTCAACACACAGAATGGTGTTAAATATTTATTTCTAGCTGCATATCTTTAATTATATACAATTCACTTTCCAATAACCACTGAATTTACATTAGTTAATCTGGGCCCCGTCCAAATCCAGGAATAACTTGGATAAAACCAATCTGATCCCCCTTGCATATTTAGTAAGTAGTTCATATGCCTCTAAGAGTACGTTTCTTAATACAGTTTGCACTCGCTCAGTCACACTCAGTGCTCAATGCAATTCATACATATTACACCCGTTTTTGTATATAATGATAACATTTGTTTAAATATTATTTGTATTTTGTTAGATTTATAACTTTCTCAAATAAATAAACTAATCTTAATTCCGCGCCTTTGCATGGAATAGCCGATATCTCGTGAAACAGAAGGAATTTTGATAATCCAAAAACATTTCTACCATTATCTGGGCCAAAAAGCATGAATCTCATAAATTTTCTAAATTGTGATCACTTTATATAGTTTCACACGGTATTTCAGTGAAGTCAGCTAGAGTAGACCATATCACTCGAGCCAGCTAAACGTAAAATGCACCACCGTTCATTTTTTATGGGACAACCACGTTTCCGAACTGTCCATTTCCGAACCGACCGTTTCCAAACTGTGATTTTGCCGATTTTTCAGGAAACAACATGACAAATTTAACTTATCTTTATCATTAAAAATCATTATTATATCAACATTTGATGCTGAATTGAATGCAGAAGGCCCTTTTTTGATAGCTTCAATAAGAAGCGAGTTATCTCGGTTTTCTCGATTAGCATTCGCGAATAGCTTAAGTTAAATTAAGCTAAATTTTTCATGTTTTTTTCCTAAAAAATCGGCAAAATCACACAGTTCGGAAACGGCCGGTTCGGTTTCGACCGGATCGGAAATGGACAGTTCGGAATCGCGCCGTTCGTGACGTGGTTGTCCCTTTTTTTATCAATGTTTTTCGGCAAGTTTTTCTTTATCTCTTTGAGCAGAAGTCTTAATTACAATGGAAAACTTGTGCAAACAATCAACTCATCTTTGTTTCCACATTCCAGTTGCATATCTTCCTTTCTTCCCTACACTTCTATAGCAAAACTACAATGTAGCGCGCTTTGCGGCTAACAGTTCTTTATAACGGACCTCTCAGGACTAAACGGTTATAGTCCACAGGGCTGGCAAAAGTGACGGCCGACCCGGGTGCCGGCCCGGACCTTACTTTTGTGAAACGAGGGCCGGCCCTCATTTTCGAAACCCATCAATAATGCTCAAAATTTTCCAAATTTTCCAAATTTTTTTTTAAATTGGAAATTTTGGTTTAAAAAATTGGAATTTTGCAATAGTGGGGCCTGGAGGGCCGGCCCGGGCCGGCCCTTGCCACCCCTGATAGTCCATAACAAAAAAAAATACTGCAGTGAGCGGTGCTGTTTAAGTTTTTTTTTTTTCGTGGCAAAATTAAACTTCCATTATATGGCACGATCATAGGTAGAATAACCCCCCCTGAACGACCGACCCACCTGTAACTTTCGAAAAAAAATTTGAAGGGGGAAACCCTTGCTATATTAGAAAAAAATTGTCTTTCATATGAGACAAACTTCAAAAACCCGACACTAGGTTCCTTTACCTAACCTCAAGGGTGGCATCCGACCGGTCGCGACCGGTCGGAGTTTTTTTACATCGCGTAATTTTTGGTGGTTTTTGTATG
>JAQGAV010003482.1:0-12373 GCA_034691345.1 Phasmarhabditis papillosa | reverse complement strand
TATATTCTTTGCTACCGTTGACAAAAGAAAACAATAATATCAACATTGATTTAAGCGCAGTTTCTGGTAAAGGAGCTACAGCAGCTGACCCAGGATTTTGTATTTGTCCGATTATGGAATAGAACACCTTCTGAAGGAGTTCTAGCATTAGAACAAATTAACGAAGAATATTTGAGGTGCGGGGAAGTTTATACGGTTCAAAGATTCTATTTATATAATTAGAAGTTATATAAAGAGACCTATACTCTAGCGAGAAAAGTCGTCTGTAACCGATAGGCGACCTTAGTTTAACTATAGTAATCTGTAATATTTAGAGATATTGATCTTGTAATCGAGGTTGCACATCCGGCGATTGTTAAGCAATACGCTGAAACAATTCTACAATATTCAGACTTGTTTGTAAGTTATTATCACAGAACATACAAAAATCTATGGATTATTGTTAATCTCTATTCAGAGCTATTCCCTTGTAGATTGGATCCCCCACTTGTCTTGCGGATGATACTCTCTTCAACTCAATCCAGACGTTGGCCACCGCTAAGAAAAGAACTGTGCTAGTTCCTGCTGGTGCATTTTGGGGTGGCAACGACATTCAGAAAATGGCCGAACATGGACTTTTGCGAGTGGGTTATCCGACAAAGATGAACATTCGCGATGTGTGACGGATAAGCGCAGGATTAACTCTTATTATGTTCTGTATTTAAATAATCAGGACAATGTGGTCCCGTGGGCCGAAACTTCAGTGGGTATCACCTTTGCTGGATCCGGCAGCACAAAATGTACATTCACAAGCCTTGGTGTGTCTTTTATGATCTGAGGTTATACTACCGAAACTCTACAGTAACCCTCTATAATAATAAGAAGCTCATGTTTTAGGGATTGACAGTCACAATGACAAAACATCCGACTTCATTCAAGTTGGAATCTCCATTGAAAGAAGTTAATGAAATAGCTAAGACAAAAGAAGAAGCAACAATTCTATATGAAGGTATTTTATTTATACTCAATATAACAAACACACGAGTCACACAAAGAGTAATCAGTTTATCCCAGTGCTTATTAAATCCAAATAATAATCCGTGCTTTTGTGTCGTTCATAAATACATTCGACTTAAGTTATGAAAACACTTTGATTCAAACTCAGTAATTGCATGCTCGAATAAAGCAAATTATTAAAAATACTTTGAAATTCAGTATTTTCGGCAGTAAACTAAAAGCAAGGCGGGACTATTTTGTTAATCACTCTTAAAGGCACGGTACACTCAAAAATTTCTTGTCAAGTTTAAAGTTCAAATCGATAGAGCTATTAATACTGAGTCGAAATATGAAAATCATTTTTCTCAATCATTTTAAGCCGAGTTATGACCTTTTTAAAATACAGCTACCCTGCGCTTAGGTTCGAATGAAGGCGGAATTCTGTGAGAGTAGTATAGGAACGCCCGGGTGGGTGCTTGGGCAGTTTTTAGCCTGCCAGGGCAACAATCCACAACTGCTCGGGCAGCTAAAAAATGGCAACTCACAGGACACCTGGGAGTTGCCACGGCTGGCAAAAGTGTGGGCCAGAGGGCGGGCCCGGGCCCGCCCGGGACTAGAAGTTTTGATTGGAGGGCCTGCCCTTGCCACCCCTGACAATTGACACAGGTTCGAGCTGGAACCTTTACATAGAAACGCCTATTATCTATATCTCACGAAATAAAAGGAGAATTAGAAATCTTAAAAGATTTCGGTACTAGTAACGTATTTGGTACTATTGGAAGTTTAAGGTACTTTTGGAAGTTTAAGGTACTTTTGGAAGTTTAAGGTACTTTTGAAATTCCAAGATACAAAAAACAACAATAACAATTCATCTAATGCAAGTAACAACAACATTATAAACAAATATCAAATTTGAATTCTGATCCCTCAGGGAGATGCGGATCCTAAAAATGACGCCATATATGTGACCATCCTTTGTAGATTTAGATATCAATTTCATTTCTAGCTTGCACTTCTTGTTTGGACATTCACAGTCATTTCTGTTAAGATTATGTCTATAACAATTAATGTTTAAGTTGACAATGCTTTCTGAAATATAACTTTGATTTAACTTACCTAGCAAGAAATTGCAGAGTATTCAATGGGTACTTATTATCCAAACTGATATACTTCTTCAAAGTAGAGTGGGTCAAATCCTCCATGTTTTCAATTTCACCCATATCAGATGGATTCTCCTCTGGAGGAAGTAACTTCCAATAGTACCTTAAACTTCCAAAAGTACCTTAAACTTCCAATAGTACCTTAAACTTCCAAAAGTACCTTAAACTTCCAATAGTACCTTAAACTTCCAATAGTACCAAATACGTTACTAGTACCAAGAATTCTTCATGAAGAATATCAGGACAACATTTGAAAATTAAAACCGCGCCAAAAGAAGCGGGGTGTATAAAAATGTGGATAGACGAATATTCGAATTCGAATGGGCGCGTGTCTTTAACAACCATCGTCTGCAGACTGTATCGTAATTCAACTCATATAGGTGCACCCTACTAGTTCGTAGACTCCGATGTCAGAGGTAATATATTCTGATAACGCATCATCTATCTTATTTTTTAGGTGAGATTTATTTGTACCAAGGACGACTGTCCTGAGGGCAATGGTATAAGGACGTTCAGCGTCATCTCTGCCCACGAGCACATGGGATATCATGTGTGGAATGATACTGGGTACTATTTCTGTTTGTTGTTTGTTATAATTCTCTTCATTGTAGATTAGTTCATCATTTTTCATCGTTCTGTGTATGCAATGCCTACTTCCTGTCGCATGCTAGTGCTGCTGAACACTTGGCGTTTCAGACTACTGGATATCACCGAGTAATAAGCTAGTTTCTTTTGTTCATATGACCTTAATCTTATCCAGATCCAGCCACTTCGCCTACCATTCCACCCCGGTGTGCAATATAGTGAGGAATTGTGCCATTCTGTCCAATTTCGGGGAACTAAGCTCTTGCGAGAATATATCCAAGAATATTTGGTTGTTGATAATGGAGGTAAATTGTACCAAATTCTTGCCTGATTCAATATATCTTTGTATAGATTTTTCTCATGATAGGCGTGGAAATGATACAGGTATTGGAGATCGTGTGAATAGGAGACCAGAAATTGGTTACAGTCAAGCGAGGTTTTTATATTTGTATTTGTTTCCACATGTTTCTATTTAGGGAACACAGAGGACCAAAGATTGCTTCGCCTGACTTTTCCCATAGAACGGCTCACATGTATGACAATGCTAAACATGGATACGATAATCATCGGAGATCGTACGTTTAATTATGGTAATTCGGCTAACGATTTAATTTAGGGTGGAGCAGCGAGGTCAACGCTTGCCTGTCATCACTTCTGCAGAATTGCGAAATGCTAATAGGCAAGACGAAAGAAGACCCATTTATGAAAATGAGTACTTAAGGTTTGCTTTTGTTATTTTTGGTTTAAGAAAAAGTATATGATTTAGGGAACCGTTGGGTGCTCGCAGACCACTTGTCACGACTTCCCTGGAGTATTCCAATAGAACTGTTGATCATTATAGTGGCGGACCTGAACATGGTGGAAGTCGAATAAGGTATGCTTATTTGTGCTTGTCAAAACATTTATCTAAATTAGGGAAAGTTCGCCAACATTTTCCAACGAAAACCAGCTCAACAATTTTAGGACTTCTAACAGGTACTTTGAGAGGTAATTATTCTCTGATTTGATTATACAAGGCACTTAAGGAATACTTCTAATTCCGAGGAACGACCGGTACCTCCTACTTTTCCACAAACACAGTTCAAGAGAACCAGGAGCTCTTCGGTAGAAATTCTAAACAATTGCCAAGCACGCGATTCTTCGTCCGCTAAGAAAGCCAAAGACGGTGAGATTTTTTTTTGTAGTTCCACACTTTTGAAATGTTCTTTTAGTAACAATTGGTAAAGCACAAAGCCCTCTCGACGAAGAGCGAGCCTCGCATGCTCAGGTGGCAGCGTCTGGTACAGGTAGCAACATTATTAATATCATGATAACACTAGCTTTTTTCAGATGGTGAATGTTCGGTGATTGACAACAATAGCTACAATTTAAGCTATCCAGCTTCAATGGAATCAATGAAAAAAGATGGTACACCGGCAGAAGGTAATACTTTACAAGTTTGTTCGATCCTATCTGAATTGTTCAGTTGGTGCTGAGAAAAAGATCGAGACTGCAGATTCGGCTACAGCCAGCGGAAGATGCCGCAAAACGGCGATCAATCCTCGTATCCCCGTAAATTCGAGAGCGGGTGGCACGAAGCTAATTGATGTTACCGAAATTACCCCGAAGGTTTTTTTCTCAGCTATGTTATATTATTTAATATTGTTAAGATGAGCCCTGTGGATGCAGTAACGCCAACACCTGCAAAGAAGAGACGAGGCGGACCTCCGAAATTTAAATGATATATATAGAACACTGTTAATGTTTAATAAATGTTTATTTTTCGATATACGTTGTTTTCTTTTTCTCAAAAGTGGGAGTGATGACTTAGGGATTTATTCGTCAACTGCTCGTACTAGTAGCTTTTCCCTATCCGTTTTTAGTCGTTTTAAGTTAATGTTTACCTATTTCTCAATTGGAATCTTACCTGTATGTATGGCTCCTCAAACAGTTGCCGTCAGAGCTGGTTAACGGCCCGGCCTGAAATTTTGGAAGTCGGGCCGGGCCTGCCGGATAACCAGCTCTGGTTGGCCTACTTCGTTTGCATCACGTTGCAGCAAAAGATTACATCGTAATCACTAGTAACGAAGTTGTTGCTCAGTTTATAACTCGAGCTATAGTCGACGGCACAAAAATCCCAACCCGGTCCGAGTCGGGGGACACTGGTGTCGCGACCAGTCGGATTTTTTTTTACATCGCGTAATTTTTGGTCGTTTTTGTATGGTAAATTATTATTGTTGCTTTACAAGCCTACGCTATCCGGTACAGGATCCGGTATAGCTTTTGTTTTCTTTTACCAGTCAGTTGTGATCTCTAATAGCAAACATATACTATGAGCATATTTAACCTAAGGGGATGGGGGGGGGGGGGACTTTAGGTAAGCTCGAATCTAACATGACCTAGCTATTGTATAATCAGATAGAATGCCAGTGGAGACTTTTCAGGAACCTTTTACGGTGTACCCATCCAAACTGTACGGGAAAAATAGGTAGTTGTGACAATAAAAAGTAACTGGAAGAATGGAGCGGAGACCTAGTTTATTCATTTGATTTGGTGAAATGAAGTATCATACCCCAAGATGCACATCCCCATTTAGATGTAAACGCAGCGGTCTCTCGCATGTTATACATTAAGTAAAAACCATAGTTTTAGAAGTAGTCATCTATCTGTTGCAAATGATGACAAATATAGAAATAACTTCACATCATTTGTACTATTGCTTTGTTAGTATGTAAAACGGTATCGACTTATGATCAGACTACATACTCTAAAAAATGTTTGTTAAAAAGATAATTAAAACTAATGAAGGGGTGGGAATTTTTAGGGCGGGCCCGGAGCCCGCCATTTTTGAATTGGACAGGCATGTTCCCACTCGCGAGACCTATAACGATATAGTTATAGATGGTTCAAGTTGGTGACTCAAAAAATGTAATATTATTGCTTTATGTTGATTCTTCGGTTGTTATTTGTGTGGTGTATATAATAATCGAGTTTGTTCAGACCAGGCAAACCAACTGTTAAAACTTATGTTTCTCAATTGTAAACCAACTTTGTTCTGTTCCAGCCTGTTTATATTTAAAAGGTCGGCTGTTCGATGACTATCTCCGATTATCAAATGGAATACTATAGGCGCGTCCTTGACGACTATTTTTGCCCTGTTCTGTAGTAGATATATCGTAAACAGACATAACATTTCTGGAACATAAAATATTCCAATCAAAACTAATAGATATAATCTTGAAACGATAACTGGTGCGAAAAGATATATTACAAAAAGTGTGAAAATGTATTTTAAACCTATTCGGCTTATACATACCCGAAGTGAGAGTTGAAATTTCTATTATTACTTAATTGAAGAGTACGTATAATTAACTCTGAATGGACATAATGATATGGAACATTGTTATCTGGATCCGAACGGGCTTGACTCATCTTTCGGCCTCGTTTCCCACTCTCCCTTATGCTACGAGTTGAATCTTCTACTAAATTAGTTTCCCATCCATTTTATCGACATTCCTTACGGTTTGCTCTATTTCTAAGTGTTCCTTCAAACATTCTTTTCCACTGTGAAATACTGATCTTTTCGCACCTTTTTGGATTTGTTCGACCGTTCTTTTTTGCCTTTTTCCTTCAATTTCTGCAGTTCCATTGCTGTAGATCAAGATTATTATCTTGTAAAATAAAATCATTTCGATAGTTTTTCTTAAAGACAAGAACGAAATGTATCAGATCGTCAAATGGCTACGGTTGTTTGCAGTGTATTGTTATTTGACGGAACCTCCCTTCTAGGATTTAAACGTTCTAAAATGCATCTTTTCGTGATAGTACAAGTCAAAATATATCTACTATAAGATAAACAATAATTAAACGCAAGCCCTTGCAGAGTAATAGCAGAAGCGTTACATTGAAGTAAGTGCCGGACCAAGCAGGTCTGGCTAATGCCGGCCGGTTTGGAATTGACTTATCCACGGGTGAGAATTCAGCAAGTCAGCCCGGGAAACCCATATTTCAGACGCACATATTCCCACTACTGCAGCCATATGTAGCCGTGAACATATTGCTCCCTCACAAGGTGTGTCTTAGCACAATCTATTTGGGTTACTGTAGCTGCTAATTACAGAGATTTGGCTGCAAACTGTGGAAAATATCTAGAAAAGTAGGAAAAAAGCATCTTACAATGCAACTTACGAATGGAAATAATACTACAGTCTCATACAATTCAACAGTTTCGGAACAACAATTACTTATATTATTATCAAATCCATAAATATGCGTACAAAAAAGCGTCTACGTTCCATGTTTTGTTAAAATATTCAATTGTTCTCCAAATATGTCCGTTTTCTCACGTAGACACCGATTATGGTATTTGAATATTATTATTTGTCGCCCAGTTGATGCTCATTTGAATTCATGTAAGGCGAGAAATACTCATTAAGATTTAAACTTTCAACCTCAAAGTATATTTTTTTACTTAAACTTTTTACTTTTCAAACAAGAACGAGATATTGATGTGTTTTATTGATCCGAGTAGAGAACTTTTTAACACTGAGGTTCTTATTTTTGTAAACAACTTGGAGGTCGACATCCTTACATGAAGAAACGGGACCACCTAAGATAGTGTCCATCATTTTCTGGCTAGTGGGTCGATTCTAACCAAGACCTCTATTATAAGGCAAACCATCTCAACTGCTACTGAAAACATTTCGTTAATAAATCGTAAAGACTGCAAGTTATATCATTAACTACTGTGTATTCGAGCGTGCTCGCGCATAGTTGTCAGAAAAAGAAAGTTTGCTTTTTTTACTCAATGTATAACTTTTGATATCTTCTTGGAAAACTAGCTAAAAATATACTAAAACATTCTGAGAAGAGTTTCCACCAGTTGTATCCAATCCGATAATCTGACAACTAAATTGTTTAAAGATTCAGGACACTTTATAAAACTGCTTACAAGAAGCAATACGTCAATAACTGCCGATTTTCACAGAAACGCATGCAAGCTGGAGGAATTTGGTTGCTTAACCTCATTCTCTCAGTCCAGGAAAATGTGCACAAACGATAACATTGTATACTTGTAACTTTGGGAATGTATATAAACGGTGAAACACAATAAAAATTCATTCATTAGTTAAATATTTCAAGGTACAGGCCAGAAAGCTACGAAGTAGTGAAAAGTATTGTAAACCTACGTTTGAAGAGATAAGACTCTCGGTCGAACGGATTCATATTTTTTAAATAACACCCAAGCATCTTACTATTCGGCAGGGGTGGCAAGGCCATATTTGAATATAATGCTAGAATCTCTGTTTTCGAATCGACAAATACGTAATAAAATTTATTCAGCAGGCCCCGGAGGTGATCTATCATAAACTGTATGTGAGAGAATCGGATGTTTGGAGTTATGGAATGCTGGTCTATGAAATCCACAGTGGACATGTACCTTTTAAGGATTAAAAACAGCTGTGATCAAAGAAAAGGTGGGAAACACAGGGCAATATGGGGTTACAGTAACCCGTTAGGAAGGAAACACAGGGCAATATGGGGTTACAGTAACCCGTTAGGAAGGAAACACAGGGCAATATGGGGTTACAATAACCCGTTAGGAAGGAAACACAGGGCAATATGGGGTTACAATAACCCATAATAATTGCTACCGTAAACCTCAGTATCTGCGTTATAGACTACCTTATTCCTTTCCTTTTAGCTCCATCAATCCATCTTCCGCCATGTAGTTGCCTTCCCTATGAAACCGGAACTTCTTGCTGTAAGTTTAAACGATATTTTTATATTTATTGAGTTTATTTATGTATATATATTTTTATAATTTTAGATAATGGAAAAGTGTTGGCTGGTCGATACGAAGAAGAGACCCCTTTTGTCTAACGTTGCAGATACACTAAAACAGTTTTGTATCCAGTAGGTTACAGGAGATTCGAGAGGGCTTAGCAATGGAATTCTGGAAAAACTTCCGGGCCGGCCTTCCAGAAAACTTCTTCTCGAAGTCTTTGGAATATTCTACTGTAACTTGGTGAGCTCCTAAGAATAATAAAAGGGATGTTCAAAAAGTTTGGAAACTATAATTTGGATACTTCTTCTGGTTTCTTGAATCCACTTTATCTTTGTGGTCGATTGGTTATCCCAAGTCTGTCTGAACGGACCCTTTTTTAAGCCGGGTGGTCTAAGCTCTTCCCGATCATGCTTTTCAGTTCGATTCTGCCATTGGATAATTCAAAGATAATTAATCGTGAGGATGAAATAAAGATGAAAGCCGCTGCACAGAAAAAGAGTTCGGAAAGAAGATCGAATGGGCGGAGCCAGTCTAGTAAAACGGCAGAAAACACGACGAAGTCAAAGTCAAAGTCGAGGATTCTTAAGCCATTTAATCCGAGTAAATTGCCCCTTTTAAAGGGACTCAGTGAAAAGGTAATAATATTAATAATATATATATTTTTATTATTATTTATAAACTAAGATGGATCGAACTGGTCGTGGCAGTCAGGATTAAGACGGTGTTTTCTTGTCGTCTAAAACACTTCAAATATCAAATAAAAAGTCTATTCTCGAGCTTGTAAATGTGGATTTACTGTATTTTGAGCAAGAAATATACATGCTAACTCTATTTTGTTTGTTGAAGTTAAAGTAATTTTTTTGTTTTTGTTTCTTTTTTAAAAGTAAAACAAGAGACATTTGTTTCTTTACTATGCAAGGTTTGAAATGTCTATGGTCAATGGGTACAACGTAATGTGGGCTTCAT
The DNA here is from genome assembly GCA_034691345.1 of Phasmarhabditis papillosa. Classification (NCBI taxonomy): domain Eukaryota; kingdom Metazoa; phylum Nematoda; class Chromadorea; order Rhabditida; family Rhabditidae; genus Pellioditis; species Pellioditis papillosa. Next base: position 2,920 of record JAQGAV010003482.1, on the reverse strand, counting down.
AGGGGGTCAATAAAGAAGCTAAAACCGTTTTTATGTTCCGCCCAACTATTCTCTGATAGGAGCAGCGGTCATTTAAATATTCCGGATTTCTATAGTCGGCGGCTGGGGCTAATACAAGGGCCGAACTGCAAAGTGATATTGATCAATATCACATCATCAACTAATCCAGCAATACCAACGTCTTCACTCCCATTTTGATGAGTAGGCCCTGAATACCGCACGGCCCGCCGCGCCCTTATGCAACGATGTTGTGCAAAATCGGATAGTGAAAACCTGGTGCACGATTCCTGGATTTATTTGAGTTAACTTATATGCAAGCTTCCGCACCGGCCGAAGTCGGCCGCAATGTACTTTAGGATCATAAAAAAGTTCCAAAAAGAATACGTTTTTAGTCATTGTTTCACTTATTTGATGTTAATTTTTAGTATTTTGATATATTTGAAAATATTAGTAAATATAGATTAACATAAAATCAACAATGTATATAAGTATAGCATTTATTACTTTTAAACCTTTTTTTACTTTGGCGGAGTCTGGTTTGAACACGAGGCTTGCGGCCCGTTTCGGCCCAGAGCCGCGGCCGGCCGCTGGTTTGCGGAGCCCTGCTTTTAGTACAATAGACAAAATACTACAATTTATTATTATTGAATTTAAAAATAAAATGGCGCAAAGAGCATTTTAATCATATTATTGCTGTTACTATCCGAGTACTCGCGGTATTGAAAATCGATTGTTTACGCGGACAAGACTAGGGTGGTACGGTTCGCCATACCGGTAATTTCGGATTGCTAGTTTACCGGCATATCGTTTACCCGGTAAAATTTTAAATCCAGTACCTTTTTGAGTTGAATATTTAGATGTGACAACATATCTTCGTAAGTGTTGTAAGTATACTCATCATGCCAAAACTCTGGCGCACTTGATGTAAGACAAACAGAATAATCTGTATAGTAGTATTTTAATATACTAAAATAGATATTTTAAAAATCTTAATTCTATAATCAACAATTACGGAACTAACGGAAATGAAATTGTTTTTTGTATTCTTCCCCGAAACAGGATTTTGATCACCCTGAGCTTACTTTTCGTCAATTCTTTTAGCTGCCCCCCTTTCTCAGCATTGTAGTTAATGAGTGATCATGCATACTGGCCCTAATGTTGGAAACAATTCGGAAGAGTAAAGGTTTTACGTTAATAATCAGTGGAGTCATTTACATATTTTGTGTGTGGTAGCTACTGAACCCAACAGAAAAAGAACAAATACACAAGTATACGGTACATATATGGGAAAAATAGGTTGCTGGCTTCCCAAGCCTTCTGCAGATACGGGGAGTAGAACGATCCCACAGCCTCAGATGCTCACGGATTCAGAGACCGCTGCTCTAACCACTAGGCTGAAGCATCCACAAGCACAAATAACAAAGCTGGGCGTTTTTGACCCGTTTTACCTCCCCCTGGTTTCGGGTTAACACGGGTCGGTGCAAAAACGGGTTTTCGGGTTTCGGGTTGAGCTCAAACCCGAATTTCAACCTGGAGCTCGTTTTATCGGGTCGAGCGGCCCAACTCTAGTATATACAGTGGTTAGTCAAAATAGATAAAACTATTTAGTTTTAACAAAAGCAGCTATATTTTGAAGAATTTTAGAAATATAATATGTGTGCCCTACCTTAGGCAATTGATCTTTGGTAGATGAAGTTGGAATTGTTGAATTAAATTGTCAAACTGAAAATTCAGAAATCTACATTCTTTTACCGTCTTAGACTTCGTCTTCTCCAGGATTTTAAGGAGGATCTCGTTTGGAAGTCGATGGAGCATATCTTATCTAAAAATAAAAGGAATTATAAACATATATGTTAATATTAAAAGCAAATCAACAACAATACAAAATATATTTGTATATTTATTATATTTATTACTGGCGTTATGCACTAAGTACGCTGTACCCTAGGTGTTCAAGGACTGATACAGCAAGTCGAATTAACCATTTAGACAACGGTGCCAAAACCTGCGAGTATGCTTTATTGTGACGAGACAGTGCAATAGGTACGGTAACCATGCAACATTGCACTAAAAAGAAAGGACTGAGCTTTCGTTGCGAGACCCGTTGGCCTTTTCTTAAATGGACCAAAATGACTATTTCGGCTTGCAGATCACAGCATAACCGTTCAGTTCATTTGCTACAATCGGACTTTCTTTAAGGACTGCCTTGAAGGACCACCGGGCAGTCCTTTAATTGCTTTAAATGCGAAGAAAATTTGAATTAAATGTTCGAAATTGTGTCGAGATTTGATTAAATATTGCGCGAGACCACTATAAGAACCATCGTATGAACGAAGTCGGATTTCTTGGCAGATATTTTGTTAGATGTCCCCAGTTGAAATCTGAACAAAGAATTGGTTATTCCGAAACTTTTGCAACGATCCTTCTAACAAGAGTTTAGACAACGTTTATTTATTCATTTTACGAAACCCGAGATCATAGATTTTTGGAGCGACGAAGTGAGACGAGGGAACTATAAGAAGCGGGACTTCATAGCACAGTACCTAGGGAGTGGAGACGGCGAATCCGAACAAATTTGCAAGAATTCTTTCTTCGGGGGGATTCGAACCATCGATCTCTAGATTATAAGATTATACGGGGAAAACCCAACTGGAGACAAGGTCAACTGGAGACATACAAAATTCAGGTCAACTGGAGACAAGAATATATTTTTGTTAGAACAATGGAGAAGGTTAAAAATTACGTAACATGCTTTAAGTCACTTGTCATTCCAATTCTCGAATATTCCTCTGAGTTATTCTGCCCACTCAATAAAGCAGATATAATTAGGATTGAATCGGTTCAAAAACGCTTCACTAAAAAATTGTTGCCAGGTCTGTCTTACGGTAACCGATTAAAGAAGTTAGGGTTGAAACCCTTG
>JAQGAV010003481.1:0-12377 GCA_034691345.1 Phasmarhabditis papillosa | reverse complement strand
CGATCCCCGCCGAGGACATTAGTTTTGCAAATTATGAAATGTTAGTAATAGAAAAAGTGCGGGCCGAGTCGGGCCGGGCCGGCCCGTAACAGGTATGGCCGGACTATACAAACATTTACTTTTTAATTTGAGGTCTACAGGCTACCAAGATGTAAATATTTATTTGCGCCAATGGACTTCTTTTTATTTTTACATAGCAAATCCTAGGAAACGTCGTCCACCCCTAATGGCCAGGCCCGACCCGGCCCGGCCCGGCCAGGCCCGACCCAAGAGTTGGTACCTAGGCTGGGCCGGGCCGGCCGGGTTAACAGCTCTGCAATACATCGCCGTATTATTTAGCCGCTGGAATTCTGCATTGCAGAACAGCGATTCGCTCATCGAACGTGGAAACTAAAACTGCTTGCTGTTCCAGAGTTGGAAAATGAGAAAAGAACAATTCCCATTTGTTAACGTCTCCCAAAGAGTAATGCACACTGACACTCTTTCAAGTCAGTATCATGCTTCCCGATCACTGTGAGCAAAGCAAACCATAAAAAACAAACATTTATTATGAACCTCACACCGTAATAATATAAACATATGACATAATAGTGGATATAATATATAACAATAAGTCATTATTTTTAAAATACAGAAAAATAATATAAGCAAAGCGAAACTGATTAATATCTTAATACACTTATATCACTTTCAAGAGCAGTCTGATGGACGTATGGATCACAATCCTAAACAAATAGATTGTCATGAAACGGTAAAATAAATATATATTCGTTCGACATGCATCTTCGCATCTTCGCATATCGAATAATCAATTAAAATGATTAAGCATTTTCAGCTTCAGTGACATCCAACAGATCTTGAGGCAGGTAATAAATAAATCATTAAATGATACCTGTTTGAGCATATACTGCTGGACTGGGCTGGTCTTCTCATCTTCGAAATCCAGTGGTTCTTCCTTCAGGTATCCATAAATTTCAAATCCTGACTCGGGTTCTTCATACACGTGGTTAAAAGCATGTGGCAATTCACCATCAACAGCTGGACAGTGTTCTTCAATCACTGTGCTTACTTGAGCTTCATTCGGAAGTCCATATTTACCACTTAGAATTGAAGGCAACATGGCTGAAATAATAGAACATCAGATTCATATACTATGGAAAGAAATTATTGATTAATCAAATAACATTTGAGACATTCAGATTTTTCACCGATAGACCATGATGAAATATGGACAATGTTATTCACGAGCTGTCAGAAATGTAAATCTGTGTAAATATATTTAAACCATACCAATGTCCCTCATTCTTAAAGCATCCATGTTATTCTTGTTTGCGTCAACTTCCTCTTTAACTGAGCGAATCAGCTCATCACGACAGCTTGGTATAATAAACCATATTGCGGTCATACCAGGACGTTTAAACTAAACTAGTGATGATTATTGCCTGAAGATTTATCTAACCATCTCAAATCCATAACATGGCATAAGAGCATGACGAATACTGTTCTTCCAAGAAGCAATGGCATCAATACTGGGGAAATGATATCTGAAACATTCGGAATAAGAGAAATAGAGACCGATATATCAAACTTACAGGACGAATGCGTATATCATCTGCACATTGGCCGCTTCGTCAGGTGAGTTGAGCAACGCCATGGCGATCATATGATGATATTTGAATGATGACTTCTTTTTATGCTGAAATAACGACAAGGTATGTAAATAAATACAAATAATTTTCTAGTTCATATTTCGAAGCATGAACAACATACATTGCGTCTGGTGAAGTGGCGTGGATATAATCGTTCTGATTCTTCCAGAGCAGGGTAGAAGGTCGACGGCTAAAGCAAACAAATCAAATCCAATAAGATAAAATTGCATACAGTTTTTGCATAGTAACATTTAGATCGATGAAATTCGCAGTGATCTTGGTTAAACATACTTGTTGGTATGAATTCTGCTTGAATTCACTGTCGCTAGCTGGACACGGTTCTTCTATCACCGCGCAATTGTATTCCAAGTGTTGAGCTCTATCCGGAATTCCACTTGTTCCACTGAGAATTGAGGATAATTCGGCTGCAAGATTATAAATTATGGTTGCAAACTACGGAGGATAGTTGATAAATGTTAGTAACAATATTAAATAAATTCAATTTGTACTATCTTATACAATGGGTTTCCTTTCAAACACTTTGCAAACAAAAGAAGTTCCACAATAAACATTTCGAGCATCAAAGTATCTAAAACATACCAATATCTCTCATACCCAAGGCATTCATATCATCCTTGTTATATACGATTACTTCTGTTACTGAACGAATCAGTTCATTTCGCCGACCCGGTTCAAAATACCAAAACGAGGAACGACCGGATAGCTAAAAATAAACCATTGATAATCTATGGAAAATAGTTTAAAAACCTGCTTCTGGAATCCATTTTCATATGCAAGAGCATGTCGAAGATTGTTCTTCCATGAATAACTGGCGCCAATGCTAGGGAAATGATGACTGAAACATTCGGAATGATATAAATATATTATGGGTTACAAAACTTACAGAACGAATGCGTACATCATATGAACAGTGGCTTTTTCTTCAGGAGAATTGAGCAAGGTCATGACGATCATGTGATGATATTTGAACGCTGGCTTCTTCCCATCCTGAAACAACGATAATATAAGTATTTGAGTGAAATTAAATTTCTAATTGTTATGTCGAAGCATGGAGAACGTACAGTAAGTCTCTTCTGGCATCGTGGATATGTTTGTTGTTTTTCCGGAAGAGGACAGGAGGTCGACAGCTAAAGCAAAAGAAATTAGAATGTAATAAAATAAGAACATACTATTGAATAGAGTTCTTGCTCAGTATCGAGCATATTCGCAGTCCTCATGGTGCAATATGTATGTTGCTTCGCATTCTGTTTGAATTCACTGTCGCTAGCTGGACAAGGTTCTTCTATTACCGCGCATTTGTCTTGCGAGTTCTGAGCTTCATCCGGAATTCCACATGCTCCACTGAGAATTGAGGGCAATTCGGCTGCAAAATTAAAAATTATGGATATAAATACGGAGGAAAATTGTTGATAGATGGAGTTATTATTGGAAACAATTCGGATTTCCTGCCGTGCAGTTTAAAATACAGTTATTCGCTCAAACACTTTTCTAAATTGAACCTTCCATGGGGAACAAAACGTGCATGAAAAGTGTGAAACATACCAATGTCTCTCATTCTTAAGGCATCCAAATCATCCTTATAATAATCAACTGCTGCCTTAACTGAACGAATCAGTTGATCTCGACGACCAGGTACCATATACCAGAAGGAGGAACGACCAGGTAGCTAAAAATAAACTAGTCATGACTCATCATTTCACCAACCTCTTTTTGGAATCGATTTTCAAATGCCAGAGCATGTCGGAGAGTATTCTTCCATGAAGAATTGGCATCAATACCGGGGAAATGATGTCTAAAACATTCATAATGACAGAAAAACAAATACCCAAGCTTACAGAACGAATTCGTACATCATGTAAACAGTGGCTTTTTCTTCAGGAGAGTTCAGGAGAGCCAAGGTGATCATTTGTGGATAGGTGAAAGCCGTCTTCTCTCCACACTGAAATAACAACAATACGTGAGAAACATTTCATTTTCCAAAAACGTACGTGTCTTTTTTTCAGGCGTGCGTTCACCATTTGCACTTCCCTTGGACCATTCTTAGATCGTATAGGTCGTCCAGGGCCTTTTTTGACTGGTGCGGCAGCTTCTTGGACAATTTCTTCCATCAGATCGAATGGTTCTTCTTTTGGTGCCCAAAGGTAGCCAGAGAAGTATGGTGTGCCTGAAATTTGTTATTGCAACGACAATATTAATGTGTATACACCTTCGCACTGATTCTCAACAGAATCACGAGGGCTGGATGTTGGGGAGTTGAAATCGCCATCGAAATAAGCGTCACTTTCTTCAATCTTAGGCATCTTGTTGCCGTAGACTAAGTTGCATTCGGGAGACACTTGGCTGAAAAATGGTAGTAAGTAAGTGATTATAGAATACTTCAGCAAGTTCTAACGGTTGCTAGTTTGGGTAGGAACCTATCACTTTCGAGCACATATACATATCAAAACGCATTTGCATCACAGCAAAAAACCAGTTAAATTATACAGACAATAACGGATATTTGGATGAAATAGTGGTGTTTGCTACAACGTGCAGGTGAAACTAGGCGTTCATAATTCAAGCTTTAAATCACAACCAATCCATTAATTTAAACATGAGATGGAACTTTCATATTGTGGAAGTATACTGAATATACTAAATCAGTCATTTGAGTGTTCGTTCACTCACGCATAAGTATTGAAGCATGTAGACTCGGCTCACAAGCAATCCACTCAAATTCAATTGCTATAAATAGCTGAAGTAAACTATTACCGTCTTTTCACTCCTCTCGTTTCCACTTCTTGCATGATTTCTTTATCATAGTAGACTGGTCCTGGAGCTGAAACGTTTGATATTAATTCGACATAGAATAAAGAGCGTACCGATTGTGTTTGGTAGATAATATCTGAAATTTAACATGTCGATTAGAGACTGGTCAGCAAACATTATGTTCGTAGAAGAGCACTCTAGAAAATAGAAAATTATTGAACAAACAAGAATTACATAAATGAAAAATGAAAAATCAGGAATGCGACCGCAACATAAGAATTTGTTGGAATGCAATTGTTTTTGAGAAGCTGGTATACCGCGCTCGAAAATTATTTTAGAAACGCTGAACAATTGTTAAAACTATTCGAAGTCGAAAGGAGTAACCCTTGAGGGTAAAAAAAACATATGTTATGGTAGAAAAATGATTAAATATCACGAGATAGCTACCGATAAAATGTAATTGGATTTCAATGGAGAAAACAGTAATTCAGCAGTAATTCAGATGCATATATAGGTAGATAGAAAGACAGAACCATAATCAGCACCGATCCGAACTTTCGTTTGAACCAACTTTTACGAGCCGTCGGAGGAAATTTAACAACCCCTCCATTCGCATTTTTTGTCCAGTTTGCATTTGAAAGTTTGGGTGTTCTATTTAGACAATATATTTATATATAGTTTTCGTTTGAGCTAGTTCAGTTTAACTATTGTTAGTCTTCAGTACTATATATATACCTTCCAGCCATTCGCGTAGCTCCTCTACGTCTGTCGCTGAGCTGCAAGATGAACGAAATGATCTCAGAGTATTTATCCTCTTTGCAGATGGTAGGCCTAGGCATTTTATCTCTGGATCAACTTGATTTTAGAAAAATCGAAAGGAAACCGGAACGAAGACAGTTGTCAAGAAAGAAGAAGTCAACGGTAGCAGAACGTTATTTTATATTTTACTATGTTTTATTTAGATGGATATAGCGCAGTGGCTAACGCTGGAGATCAGAAGAAGCCGTCGGAAAAAGCCAAGAAAAGAATAGGTTGACACTTTGTACTTCTCCTATATAATATTCTATTTTAGATTCCATGTTTCGACATTCTGTAAAAGTGGAAAACACGGAATTTGAACAGCCGGCAAAGAATTCTAATGAGGTTAATATTTATCGCTCGAAGCAAGGATGGGCGGTTTTTTCGGCTGAAGACCAAAAATGGCAGAATACTGATTGCAACGCAAACTGTTACGGAACGCTGTGCAGCGTTAAACTGGAAAACTAAATCCATATCCCATATAATAGTAAAAGTGAATTTCTTCACTTTCAAAATTTAGGCATTAATTTTGTTATTTTAGGCCAAGGCCAAACGACCTGCTACGATTGCACCGATCTCCATCAAAGTGGAGAATAATGGCTCAACGGATCGGCCTGAATCTGCCACATCTACAACAACATCTGCAGGTATTCCAAGATAATATGATTTTAATTATTGTTTAATTTTAGCGACTGGCGTTAATGAACGTTCCTTTTGGGAATCTGATCCAGAAAATCACGATGATGGATTCTCCGATAATGACGGCGATGTAAATGAAACAGGTATGATGCTGACCTTTCTACCAATTTGTGTATTGCTCTAGAGTCTTCGAAGCAACGCCAGGTGGAGGCCAATTCAAATAATGCAAATGGCTGTGATGGAGGTTTACATATTTCCATAATGTCACCAGTACTTTCATTTTAGGCCAGTTTACTTGTCTGGACTGTGCAGCCGTTTTTGAGGTAAGATTTATCAATGGTTTCAGTGTAGCTATGACCTGGATCCAATTTTCGAATGTATTCGAGAAAGATTTTGATACATCATGCTAATGTTACATCCCCATATGTTTTGTTATTCAGACAAACGCTGATTTCAAAGTGCACATCGCCACCCATGCCGTATATCGAGGATACAAATGTACCGTGTGTGAAAAACGGTTTACAAGAAGTGATGTCCTCAAGATACACATGCGTATTCATACAGGTAAGTAGCAATAAGAGGATCTTCTTGTCATCTGCATAATGCAAACTGCACTAGCTAAACCTTGTTTTTTTTAAATTCTAATTTCGTTTCAGGAGAAAGACCATTTCATTGCGATGTCTGTGAGATGAAGTTCACCCAGTCTGGAGATCTCAAAGTACATAAGCGGATTCATACAGGTAACTTCTATTAATGATTACCCAATCCGAATAGTATTTTACTTTCATTTGCTCTAATGTATTTTCGTTTCAGGCGATAAACCATTTGAATGCGATGTGTGTGGAAAGAAGTTCACCACTTCTGGACATCTCACTATTCATAAGCGTTATCATACAGGTAAGAAGTCTGGAAATTCTTAATTACTTCCGTAGAACTACGAGATTTCTAGTGTTTTTAATCCACATTCAATTTAGGTGAGAGACCGTACAAATGCGAAATTTGTCATAAGGGATTCGCTGATAGCTCAAATCTTCGAACCCATAAGCGTGTCCACACAGGTAGTCAATCAGTATGTTCTATTTTGATGTTATTATTTCAGGGGAAAAGCCCTACAAGTGCCTGACTTGTGGAAAATGTTTTAGCCGAAGCTCCGGTCTTCAGAGGCACAAGCTTACACATGCAGGTGGTATGTTGGTAAGTGGCTGATTTTCTTATCGTTGGATCAATCGTAAAAATATTATCGTTATTTCGTAGTGGTAATAATTTTTTTGAATCAGCGACCTGTTTCCAGTTTAACGTATTAAAGTATTTCTTATGCATTCGCCTCCCTGCATTTTCTAATTTCTTCATTACAGGCTGGTACAGATCACTAGGAGATGGCCTCAAGGGAGAATCCATCATCACCAACAAGATCTAATTTTATCATTTTGCATGCAAACGTATTGCCATTATTATTGTTTTGTTATTGTTTTAATCGTGACATTTATTTTCATGTAGAAGAATTGTTGTTTTTTTTCATTTTGAAACGTTGAAAGTCTTCTATTTGTTATTGTTTATTGTATTAGATTGCTTGAAATAAACATTACTTTCTCTGATGTTAGCTATTATTTATTCTGTCTGATTAGTGTTCAGAACTAATTAATTAGCTTTGCAAGTTTAATTGCCAATGATTGCATTTAATATTACTAGTTGGAATATGAATATGACATATAAGTCCCATTTGTGTTCTCCTCGCCTTGATTCTTAAAAGCTGCTCGATGTGAAGGAATATTTCCCCGAGCTCTAACCTATTTTGGCCGGAATGGTGCGTATCGGAACCTACCACAGAAAACGAGAATGATTCCGAAGCATTGATCAATTGTCCAAAAAGTGTTTACTTGCCGATGTTCGAAATATTAACAACCCCTTCATTGTTGAATTTCTTCATTTTCATTTCGATTGTCAGCCTTCATTAAAGCGTTTACTTTCCAGTCAGTTGCAAAACCCTTGTTCAAAGGTCGCTGAGCTGTAAGAAGAAGGAAATGGAGTACTCAACTTCTCCAATGGTAGGCCTAGAATATTTTTCTCAGGATCAACTTGTTTTTCAGGAAAATGAAATGGAAGCTGGAAAGAAGAAAATGGTCAAGAAAGAAGAAGGCAACGGTAGCATAGCATTGATTTATATTTTACATTTGTTTTATTTAGATCGATATAGCACAGTTGCTAACGCTGGAGATCAGAAGAAGGCGTCGGAAAAGGCCAAGAGAAGCATAGGTTAACACTTTGTACGTCGCCAATATATAATATTCCATTTTAGGTTCCATGTTTGGCCGCTCTGTGAAAGTGGAAAACGCGGAATGTGAGCAGCCGGCCAAGCATACCAATCAGGTTAATACTTATCGCTCGAAGTGAAGATGGACGGATTTTTGGACTGTATTCTGGCTTAAAAAAGCAAGATATATGTTCTGTATTTGGCAACTATAATTCATGAATAACATCTTACTGCATGCAGGATATCGAAGATACAAATGTACCTTGTGTGTAAAACGGTTTACAGGAAGTCAAAATCTCAAGATACACATGCGAATTCACACAGGTAATTTACATTACCTAATCAGAATAGTATTTTACTTTCATTTACTCTAATGTATTTTCATTTCAGGCGAGAAGCCATTTGATTGCGATTTCTGTGGAAAGAAGTTTACCCAGTCTGGATATCTTACTGTGCATAAGCGTACTCATACAGGTAAGAAGTCAGGAAATTCCTAACTACTTCCATGGAATTACGTGATTTCTATCGTTTTTAGTCAAAATTCAATTTAGGCGAGCGACCATACAAATGCGAAATTTGTAACAAGGGTTTCGTTCAAAGCGCATGTCTTCTACGTCATAAGCGGAGTCACTCAGGTAGTCACTCAATATGTTCTATTTTGATGTTATTGTTTTAGGGGAAAAACCCTACAAATGCATGACCTGTGGAAAGAGTTTTAGCCAAAGCAGCAGTTTTAAGACCCACAAGCGTACGCACACAGGTAAACTAGAATACTATGCTATCTATGATGTCTTTTCGTTATAATCGACTTCTTAATAATTAGATATATTCACCTGTTTTAATTTAAAATTATTCATTTAGATCCCGTTGTTGGTTCTCAACCCAATGTTTCGCAGGACGGTGTGGATCAGTTTTCTACGAATGATGCATGCGATCCACTAGTTAGTTATTTTAGTTTCAACTTATCTTATTTGCTTCGTTCAGGACAATTCTATCAATGGTCAGAAGATTCGCTACAAACGCAAGTCGATCGACTACGTGGTTGAGAAGATGGCCAGTAGAAATCCAGATATACTTTACCTTGTCTGGTCTAAGGTTTGTTAAATTGTTTTAAATAATGTATTGTTTTATTTAGGAATTCACTATGGATTTGGCTTCAGCAGCGGCCCGTAGCGGCTTCAACTGCATTCTCTGCGTGAAGAAGATCCAGCCGCAACCATTCCGAGATGTCGTGAAGCTGTCAGACGCTCTTCACACTTGCCAAGTAGAAGTTGGACCTGAATCCACGGCACTACGTCTCTTCGCGTTTGGAGGATTGTTCCTGCCTGAGAAGATCACCAACCACGACAGATTCAAGTCACTGGCCAAGTTGGAATCAAAGATGAGAAGATTATCGCAAGCTGAAGGAAAGGAGATGGTCAATATCTTCAAGCATTCGGAGAAGAATAGTGGTAAGTGGTTGGTTTTGTCATCGTTTGATAAATTGTGGAAATATACCATCGTTTCTTCAAAATGGTTACCATTAGTATTTATTTAATTTGAACGAAATCTTTCTGGGTTCGTCTTTCATGGTCGAAAGATCTCTTATACATTAGCCTCCGACATTTTCTAATTTCTTCATTACAGGCTGGTACAGATCATTGAGAGATGGCCTCAAGGGAGAATCCATCATCACCAACAAGATCTAATTTTATCATTTTGCATGCAAACGTATTGTCATTATTATTTTGTTGTTATTGTTCTATTCATTACATTTATTCTATGTAGAAGAATTGTTTTTGTTTCATTTTGAAATGTTGAAAGTTTTCTATTCTGTTATTGCATGTTGTATGAGACTTGAAATAAATATTACTTTCTCTTATATTAGCTATTATTTATTCTGCTTTGATTAATGTTCAGAATTACTTAATTAGCGTTTGAAAGTTTAATTGCCAGTGATTGCATTTAATATTACTAGTGGGAATATGAATGTGCCATATGTAGTCGCTTTTTTGTTCTCCTCGCCTTGATTCATAAAAGCTGTTCGATGTAACGGAATATTTTTCCGATCGTTTGCCTATTTTGTCCGGTACGGTGCGTATCGGAGCCCACCGAAAAGATTCCGAAGCATGGATTAATTTTCCTAACAACCTTTGACTCGCCGCTGTTCGAGATATTAATAACCCCTTCATTGTTGAATTTCTTCATTTTCATTCCGATTGCCAACCTTCATTACAGCATTTACTTTCCAGTCAGTTGCAAAACTCTCGTTCCAAGGAAGCTCGCTGAGCTGCAATAAGAAGAAAATGGAGTATTCGACTTCTCCAATGGTAGGCCTAGAATATTTTATCTCGGGATCAACTTATTTTTCAGGAAAATCAAAAGCAAACGGGAACGAAGAAAGTTGTAAAGAAAGAAGAAATCAACGGTAGCAGAGCAATTATTTATATTTTACATTTATTTTATTTAGCTCGATATAGCACAGTTGCTAACGCTGGAGATCAGAAGAAGCCGTCGGAAAAGGCCACAAGAAGCATTGGTTTTAACACTTTGTACGGCGCCGATATAAAATTCTATTTTAGATTCCATGTTTCGCCGTTCTGTGAAAATGGAAAACGCGGAATGTGAACAGCCGTCCAAAATTGCCAATCAGGTTAATATTTATCGCTCGAAGCAAAGATGGGCGGTTTTTTCGGCTGACGGCCAAAATACTGTTTGCAATCCTAACTGTTACGGAGCGCTGTGCAGCTGTTTTGGGCAACCATAATTCTTGAATAACATCTTAAACTGGAAACCTAAGTCCATATCCCATATGATAGTGAAATTTAGTGCATTGTTTCATGTTCAAATTTTAGGCATGCATTTCGTCATTTCAGATTACGGCCAGACAACATGCTACGATTGCACCGATCCTCATCAAAGTGAAGAATACTGGCTCAACTGATCGGCCTGAATCTGCCACATCTACAACAACATCATCTGCAGGTATTCCAAGATAGTATTAATTTTAATTAATCTTTAATTGTAGATACTTGCAGAAATGAACCTTCCATTTGGGAATCTGACCCAGAAGATCATGATGATGGATTCTCCGATGTTGAGGACCATATAGATGAAACAGGTATGATGGCCAATATTCTGATAACTTATATATTACTCTAGGCCTTCCGAAGCAACGTCATGTGAGGGACAATGGCAATAAACAAAACGACGAATGTGATGGAGGTTTGGATATTTCCTTAACATCACCAGTAATTTTCGATTTTAGGCCAGTTTTCTTGTCTGGATTGTGCAGCTGTCTTCGAGGTAAGGTTTATCAATGCTTTCAGTGTAGCTATGACCTGGATCCAATTTAATTGTCGAAAAAATATTTCGTTCTGTTATTTAGACGAATGCTGCTTTCAAAGTGCATATCGCCACCCATGCAGGATATCGAAGACACAAATGTACCGTGTGCGAAAAACGGTTTACAAGAAGTCAAAACCTCAAGACGCACATGCGCATTCATACAGGTAATTTACATCAATAGGTTTATTTACTCCAATAAGTTTGCCCTTTTTCACTAATTCGTATCCGAATTTCCTGGTTTTGTTTCGAATCAATATATTACAGGCAGGAAACCTTTCAAATGTAATGTTTGTAAAAAAGGCTTCGCTGAAAATGGGAATCTCAAGGTGCACAAGCGGATTCACACAGGTAATTTACATCACTATGCTAAGCTATTCCAATAATTTTGTTCTTTTCTAATTCACTTTATTTCCAGGAGAGCGGCCTTTCAAGTGCCCTACTTGTAAGAAACGTTTTTCGCAGATTGGAAACTAAACCAGCACAAAGTCATCCACACGGGTTAGTTTCTATCAAATTTGCAACCTTATTAAAATAACCGAATTTCCTGGTTTTACTGTTTCTAATTACAGGCAAGAAACCTTTCACATGTAATGTATGCAAGAAGGGCTTCACTCAAAATGAACACCTCAAAACACACAAGCGGATTCATACAGGTAATTTACATCACTATGCTAAGCTAATTCTAATAGTATATTATCTTTATTTGCTCTAATATAATTACTTCCATAGAATTACGTGATTTCTAGTGTTTTTAATCAAATTTCAATTTAGGCGAAAGACCGTACAAATGCGATATTTGCAACAAAGGTTTCGTTCATAGCGGAAATCTTGTAAGCCATAAACGTGTTCACACAGGTAGTCATTCAGTATGTTCTATTTTGATTTTATTATTTTAGGGGAAAAACCCTACAAATGCATGACTTGTGGAAAGTGTTTTAACCAAA
>JAQGAV010003480.1:0-12379 GCA_034691345.1 Phasmarhabditis papillosa | reverse complement strand
TTTCAGTCTGAACTTAGCATCTTCGATTTCCCGGATGAGCTCATCTTCGATTTGTTTGGAATTGTGTCGGATTGGAACAAGAAACAGAAGATTCTAGAAGAACCACTGGAGATGGACTACGAGGAGGAATTACCAAAGAAGATGGGCGAAATTACAATTGAAGAACTGAACTAAATAGAAAGCAAACAGACAAAACAATAATAAATGTTTAGAGAATTGTGTTGTTTATTTATTGTTTAGTTATGATTTATTGTAATCCGTTCGATTTGTAAATGTTAAATTCCAAGACCTTATAGGTCTTGGAATAGAACTTATCAAATAGCTTAACCCTAATCTTCATTCGATTTTGCCGGAACTCCACGTGAGAGCCTTATTCTGATGACTATTTTAGTTACAAGTAACCACCGCTTCCCGAATGAATTGAGCACAAAACCAGAATGACCTTTACCTTTGAAATTTCTTAATATTTAAAATGGCTATGAAAAAGTGAGTATAACTTAGTTTTCGAATAATATTTTAATTTTTGATTTCTCATTTCGACCAACTTACCTTTCCCTAAGAGATTGAACTTTCAAACTGCAAAAGTTCAAGAATCGCTTTGTTAAAAAAAAGTGCAAACTATTATCTAACGTAATTAAGCAGTGATATATACATTTACTTTAATCTTAAATGATCGTTGATCATTAGCAAAAACTATTATACTGATCCTCTTCTTAAGTAACTCAACTCAATAAGGTTAAAAGGCTGCAAAGAACTGCCCTTTCGGCAGGTTCTAATCTAATACATAATTTTTCTCCGGTAAAAAAAGTTAGTACAGCTTCAGAGAGCTAAAAATATACTGTTTCATCCCTCAAACTGGCCTTTGCTCATATTTTGAATCCCGGCACGATAGGCCCTTGAATATTCTCAGTGCTCTGGTAATCGTATCCGTGTTCGAAAATTAATTAATAATGTCAGTTTTTAATAAAGTAGATGAATGAATAGTTATTTCATTAATAAATATAATATCTATTATCTTAGGAATAGTAATACATATAATTTATTATAATTATATGTTACATTACATGCTGTAATTGGTGGCTATTTTCGGTAGCTGGCCTAGTTTAGGTCAGTTATAGTAAAAAGGACAAACGTTTTATCAAAAAAGTTTGGTGTTTACCTTCCTAGGGAAAAGTACGGTCCGTTCCCATACATGATAATTGCGAATCCCTTTTTTTCTTTTCCAACCTTCTTTCATTTTTATAAATAAAAGAAGAATACGGCATTAAGATCATCACATATTATTGTTATTTGTACTTATTAGTTTACTAAAGCCTAGACCTGTGGTGCAGTGTAACTAATTTTTATATAACACCCTAGCCACTATCAAGTGAATGAACTATAGAAATCCACTAATATTTCTTTTTCTATCCTTTCACTAACTTTTCTACACTGTTTTTCTTGTTTTCAACACGGTGGCGATCGTGTTTGCGTATTTTTCCGTCGCCTGCGGTGCTATTAAATAGAATAAAAATGGACTGCGAACAAATCACGTGGTTGTACATAAAATGCATTATAAGACCGCTTATAGTACTATAAAGAATCAAAGAACATTACTTATTGGCGACAGAATATATTTATAATGTGTGAATTAATTGCTAGTATTCATGTTAGATAACAAAATTAGCAAAATATTGACATTTCTTGGCAAACGGCCAGTAATCGTGGGTGGATGTTTGGGAGAGTTTGGGCCCGGCTGATAATTTTGTTACATCGGAAGTTTTAGGACTTTTGGAAAATAGAAAAAAGAGTAACATTGTATATTTTTGGGTATTCGCTCAATAACCAGGTTTCCAGCACGAAACAAATCCTTCGCTCAAATGGTTCAAAAACGTTAGGATTAAACTTACAATCAGCTATTTAGACGTACTTAACCCTTGGAAAACAGTTAGAAGAATCTTATTCTTCAGAAAATTTGAAATACCAGCAGCTTGTTTATCCCAGGTTTCGTGCACCGGATGACTGTATATTTTAAAGGAGCCGTCTCTGCGCAGAAGATTCCGGAATGAACGGCCGAAACCCTGCCTCAAAAAAGTAGACTGCAACTTCTCTGTACGACTGATTCAGGAAACCACAACTTCTTGAACCTATTTCTTGGTTAACTGATAAATATTTATTATTGACCAATCTGTAAAGTGTTTCCTTCCAACCTAGTAACCCGTCCTTGCACCTTAGTTAATGTGTTAATTTAACTGTTTTTAACCTTTGTGAGGGGTCAATCTTACGGGTCAAAAGAACTAAAAATATATAGATATAACAGATAATATGATTGACAGAAACGATTAAATATCGTACGATGACGTGTACAATTTGTGAAAAGAATAACAGATATTTGAGATTTAAATTAATAATATTAATACTATCAGTGAACTTAGAATTAATTTAGTATAAATTAAAATGTTTGTCAGGTGCGCAATGACTCAGTGGTTGGAAGCTTTACCGCGCAAACGGTTCGATATCCACGAAGACAGAAGACTTCGCCCCCTTTACTATAAAACTTCCATTATACTGATTCCAATATTTTATACATAAAATATGTCGGTCGCCTAATAGTTCAACCTCAAATTTAATTCTGCTTTGAACCCTCCATATTTTCTACTGTTTACTGTTCGGCAACCCCATTTCTCTACAGGTATGACTGTTTGGCTCCCTTACTTACTTGATTCAATTCTAAATGCTTACTATTCGACACCCTTCATTCCGTCGATTCCCTGTTCGGCACCCCCTATTCCCCCATTGCTCTTTCCATCTCAGCCTTGTTATTCTTCTATGTTACATACGGCTTCTCCACTTGTAAACTCCCGTCACTCTACAAATATTTATGCACGTAGTGGGCCCCCGTAGTATTATAGGCATACGGGGCTGCCGCGCAGTCTCTCCGTTAAAGGACTGTTGTCCATTCATTCATAGAAAACAACGATCAGAGATCATACCGTAACCCCCAGTCTCGACACGAAACATAAACTTTCAGAAGAATAGGGAAAGAATACTTCCGGGTGGGCTAAATATAGCTCTGGTCATCCTAATTATGTCAACAACTGTATTTATATTCAATATTTTAAGGCCTTCTGCACTTCCTCGGATTGATTTCTATAATGGCTTAGCTTTTAATCTCTCAGTTATCCCCTGTGAAACTGGGTTTCATCAAAATATACCTAAAATACCTAATATTTCAGCTTGAAGTAACCATAGTTACGTTATTTCCAACGGATTCCTCTATTTACACCTTGTAAACGCAGTGCAGCCATAGTTAATCATCGTTCTCTCTGTTTTCAGGGGTTATTTTGACTCTCCTAGCATCGCTGGCGCTGTTTGCTGGTCACCCAGGCCGGTTCTATAGTTATTATTTGCATTTTCGTGTTAAGACCCACCAAAATATGATAATGTTATGGTCGTCTAATTGTTTATTTCATGAGAAAGCAGGATTCCAGAGAGAGGTTTCGCAACCAAAATCCCCCCGATTTACCGGGGGGATGAGCGGTGTTAAATCGTTAATACATATAAATATGTATTATATATATATTATATGTATGACTAACAGTCTAATTATATATAATAATATTCCAAACGTTATCGCTAAATTACATGTTCAATCTTCTTAGTTTCGCAACATAGCTGTACAACTGTACAACCATGTTATCTCTGATGCAGTTCGGAATTATGTTTGAACAGTCCTTTAAAAAGGCAGATAAGGCCCCCCTAATAGATAATAATTAGACACTTTTAGTCAAAACCTCGTATCTAAACTAAATAATGTAATGATAGTAGGGTTAGGCGCCATAATACACTTTATATAGTGCATATCTAGTTCACATTGCATTGATAAAATAAAGTAATTATGTTTGAAAACCCAGACCATTATCAAATAAAATTTATATAATTAAAAAAGTATATTAATATTAAATGTTTTTACTTTGTACAATTTATAAACATCTTTTGTGGTCTATGTATTAAAACTGGCTATGTAAGCTTTCAAACAATCCAAGCCACATACTGCTCTACTCAAAGAGTGTAAAATAATAATATTAAATACACCCCTATTTCTCTCAAATATTATATTTCATTTTATTTAAGTTTGAACGGCTCGTATTCAGGACTGGTCGCCTAGTTACGGTCTCACGTGGCAGTTCCCTTCAGATTACATTCCGTGGGGAAAGTAAAGTTATAAATATATTATTCAAAATGATGATAATAATAATATTGCTAATAAAGATTACTTAAAGTAGTTTTGTGTTCTTTGTTCACTATGAATTAGCAAATTTAGGTCGTGTCCTAGTTTTATAAGAGCGTCGGGCGATTTGTTAATGGTAAATATAGCTTACTGGTTAAACACAGAGTGACATTGTTCGTAAAGATAACAATGCGTTGTTCTTAAATAATAAAGGACTTTGTTGGCTTTTGAAATGAGATATGTTAGGTGCGCCTGTGGTTGCGCTGTTACACTTTCGTTTGTTAACTGTCCGGTAGGTCTTTCTCTACTTCTCTACTGTGTTTAACAGAGACGAGAGAGAGCAGAGAATACAGACACAGTCCCCCTCCCCTCCCCGGCCCCCGTGACATTCAGATATTGATCGATCGATTAGGGCGCGAATCGCAGTCGGTCGGATGGGGTCGCTCAGCCGCAAATGTGACCCATTGTTATTCAAGACAAAGGGGTCGGACCCCCCGCCCGGAAAACTAAAAGAAAAGAAACTTTAGTAAAGAGTATATAGAAACTAGTAGTAACTGGACAAAATCCCGGTATTCGAAAGAATGTTTAGAATTTTTATCCTATAATTCGGAACAAAAATAACGACCAATCTCAAAACCGTTGCTAGGGGTAACAACATACAAAAGACTGTAAAACATTTTATTTCTGCGTAAAATCCTCTTTGATTGGTCCTGGAGACTCGTCGACAAAGACAGCTAAAAAGCTGTTTGTAGCTTAAAATCATTCGGCTTTCATAAAGGTTGGAATTAACTCCGCTCATCAGCAGCGGGAAATGCAGTTAGAGCATTCTCGAGTAGAATAATTGATATCTAAACGGGCTTTGTAGAAAAGAAAACAAATTAAATCTATTTAATTTAGGGGAATTTGCGCTTTTCAATGTATTATATTGAAGCCGTGACTGTATATGCTGTTAACTGAGAACTAGGGCGGACTGGTGGTGCGGCGTGCGTTGCGTGTCGCGTTGCGGTTTTTGCGATCAACCACGACTCTGTCCGTTGAGACGACTCACCCCCCGTCCGGGCAAAAAGATGTACATTTTAGTGATACACAGAGGGGCCGAGATGGCTCCAAAAAGCCCCGTCTGACTCATTTAGAAGGGACCACCCGGAATATTTACTTTATTTTACTAATTATTGACTATTTTGTAACTTTATGAAACATTTTATGCTTTATATAATTTAAATGATTACATTTTAAATACATAGTTTAAATAATAGCAGCTTAAGTTACATGATTTAATATTATTATAATGTTTTATTAACATTGTAAATATAAAAAAGATCGCTAGCATGACGCCTTTATTCGATACGAAAGGTCAAATCTAACGTTTGCTTCCAAATTCTATTTGTTCCCTTTATCAACCAAAGGTTGACTAAATGTATCGATCGTTTATAAAACTGTAACTTTACAAGTTGCTATATAACTTATATATTTAATCAAGTATTATGTTTATATTTATCTTGCTTATTTCCCTTATCTATTACTAAATCGAGTGTTTAAGAAACTCGAATTTTGCTCCAAGCTAGATATATATATTATCTTAAACCTGATTTTGTTCATAAACAATTTGCCGGAGCACCTGCCCGTCGAAATTACTTTTCTCCTATTTTATTAACTCTTTATATATATTAATTTGCGAGATCATTGATTAAATAATAATTCTAATTCTTATGTTTTAGATAACTCCCTTACATTGTATTATTATTATTATTACCTATTAATAATAATATAAATATTAATAATATTCCCTTTGGCTTTGGAATGATATTCTAATGGCATGGTTCAACAAACTAGAGAAAGTCGGCACATCCTCGTCAATGGAATATCCTCATCTGTACCTGACGACCGTATTAATACCTTCTTTTCAGCGTGAGTTTTCTATTTTAACACCGCATCCCCGACGAATATTTAAATTTATAATAATTTCATCTCGTGCAAATTCAGATCGCACTGAATTCTAAATAGGACCTGGCTCAGTTTGTTGGAAAGTAATACAGGGTATATCAGCTTATTGAAATTCAGGACAACATAGATTCTTTAACTATATTATTGTTTGAATTGAAAGATGGTTTCTTAAAATTTTACATAGTTTCACCCCAAACTATTATCGGATTCAAAACGAATAACGGAGTGTAGAAAATTATTTACAAGCACAGCGCAATTGCGTACAAGTAGTTTTGATTTTAAATTGTTTTCTAAATTCCATTATTCGTTTTGAATTTTACTATGGACTAAAACTCACTTTAAAACTTTCATGGTGTATTAATTTAAATGTAGTTAGCATCACGCATATCATAATTAAGCGTGATGCATGACCTATATAACCAAGTACACAAATTCAGTGTAAACTAAGATATGCATGATGCTCACTAGTATTGCAATACTATTAAATATGGCAATTTGTGTGAATCTTGTTATTATTATTGATTTATTTATGTATTTTATTTATATATAATATGATATTTTAATAATTATATTGATTATTTCAGTTTCGGCCGTTTGGAAAAGATCAGTCGTAACAGCGACGGTATATTAGTATCTTTTATGGATGTTCGAGCAGCTCAGAAGGCCTATTCAACAGAAAATAGGCTAGATGGCGTACACCTAAAGGTTGCATTTCAAGAATTGGCAACTTCAGCCAAAAAGTATGTTTATTTTACCTCATTTACTTGAACAAATAGTGTTAGTTCCCCCTTTTTGCTCATCGGTTCAGGTTGGGTTCGACTTTTCTTGTCGCCCAACCTATATTCGATGCTTAAAACTCTATATTTATGATGAAATGAATGAGATTTGGCCGATCTTTGGTGTTAATTAGTGTAATATTGTACGTGGAGTGAGGTCGCCGGGCTATATTACTGCACCGCGGCGTTGCCTACGGGGGCCGAAGCCTGTTATCACAGTTGGCTACCAGCCAACAGCTGGCAACCCAAAAAGAAAAATCAATAAAAACAATCGATGCACATGTTTGAAGAGTAGCTAATCAATAAATGGTTATTTTTCAGTGGACTACCATCAACCTCATTGAATTTAACGTCTCCAAAGACAAATTCGGAATCTTCCAAGAGACAGTCTCTGTCTCCAGGATCAGCTAAAGAATCTCAGAGGTAAATATAAATTATTTACATTAATAATATGTTACATTTATTGGTGGTTTACAAAATATACATTTATTTTTAGATCGTCATTGTCTGCAGCTAAAAGGCCACTACGCGAGCACCGAAGAGATGGGTAAATACCTTATTATTATTAGTAAATAATATTGAAAATAACACCTGGCATGGCTTAAATACGGTCTAAGGAGGTGTATAATTATAGATAATTGCGTAGTTATCTTAAATACCCCCCTGTTAAGTAATTCCCCGCACCCTCCCGCTGTTCGGTTAAACTTTCGCATTGGTCCAGTTTATTTGAACTATAGCGCGTTTACCTGTCGCCCCGTAGCACATCAAACGGCTGCTATCGATCGGTAAACCATTTGTCATTACCTAGACCACCCAATTTACCAGCTAGTACTTAAATAACTTTAATATATTTTGCTTTCGAAGTAGTCTATTTGTCGTGGCTTTAAAGTACATTTGCGGTGCCGAAAACACATTTTGATGTGAAAATAAACGTTTATCTTAAAATTTAAAAGACAATTTAGGAGATTTAGTAAAAATAAATTTATTTTGAATGTTTTAGCCGATCCCCAGAAGCCGCTTCGGCCGCAAGCAGTTCCCCTTGTACATCGGGTCTACAAGGATTCTCAGTTGAAGGACTGCCTCAATCTAGAGACCAAGTTCTAGAAGATAACATAAAACAAGAGCTACGACATTATGGAAAGCCAGCTTATATAGTTATTGAAAAGAACGGATTATCCAACAAAGCTACTGTTGTATTCAATTCGTAAGTTACTTCACTTTTAAGCAATTTTTTTATTTACTGACAATCTTTCTGATTATATGAAACTGTTTTGGGTTGAACTATAGAAAGTTTTTCAGGGTTTCCGACTTGGAGAAGCTGTTGGGCGAGAAATATCTAGTAATTCTTGGCTCGCAATGTCGTCTAAGACATATGGACCCTATTGAGTTACAAGTCTACCACAGTAACCAATTGGCTATTACAAGTGCAGTTGCTAGCGCAGTAAGGGACAATGAAATACCGGCAAGATACGGGCTTAGAGATGGCATGGTTGATGTCTATAGCACTAAAGTAAGTACAATATTTAGTTTTTATAAAGATTTGCTAGACAAAACATTGATAATGACGACTTTTAGGCCAGCTGCAAGCGCGGTTTTGTACATTTTACATTTTGTTTAAAAAGAGCAACCAAAACAGTTTAAAAATAGAATTTCAACTTTATTACTGTATTTTAGGCCTCGAGAACCCTGTACGTCGGAAATTTAAAGCATCGCCAAAACCACGATCACCTAAAGGCCCAATACGAGCACTATGGCCATATTCTAGACGTCGATGTTAAGAATTTCGACTCCCCGTCGCCCTACGCGTTTATTCAGTTTACTGATATAGATTCAGTAGTTAAGGCTATCAACATTGCTGCTCAAGACCCGGCTACGACCGCTGTTCAAAGGAAGGGAAAGGTAATGATAAACTAAAAAAACTATACTAAAATTAAATGTTTAAGCCCAACTTTGGCCGTTCCATGGCCACTAATAAGCTGTGGGTGGGCGCAATTCCAGCGGCTGCCACCGAAAATTACGTGCAGAATAAATTGCGTACTTTGCTGGACGGTGCGGAGCAGGTTCATTACGATTCAGTGGAGAAACAAGCGATTGTGATGTTTTCAAATCTAGAGAAGGCCCAACATGGATACAGCAAAATAAGAAATGGAATATGGTTAGTATTTTAGAATTATATATCTGTTATTAGACGATTGTAAAGCTCTTAAATAACTTTACAAACGTATTTTTATATTCTAGTTTTAATAAAACACGGCTAAATAGTGTTATTTCCTTCATTAGTCTTCTTAAATTGAGGCCTTTTCGTACCGCTGCGTCCAAATCGATTGCGCGCGCTCAACCTCATTTCAAATAGGGTTAGCAACCAACCTAATAAAAGAGAATCCCTCTATTTTCTAAGAATGAAGTGGAATAGATGGAAAATTCTAAGAAAATTAAGTATTTCAACAAAAGTCCTCTTGACTAAAAGTTATTTACCTAAATACGGCTATTATGTGAACCACAACGATCGCTTCCGTTTATCTCCGCATTCAAAACATAAAATAACACTCTACAAAATGTATTTATATATATATTAAAATATTAAAAATGCTACAAACTGGGTGGTCTTGAATGAAATGTAACTGGTGTGGCATGAGTAGTTCGCTGTAATGAGAATATTGCGTTGAATGGGGCGCGCCTTGCCTAGCTCCAATATAAGTCGATACGAGGCATGGCTGGGGGGTTTTGCCTTGAAGGGGGCTCCTTTCTAGTATAGACAAGCCAGTGTAGATGTGCCATTCAACGGACCAAGCCCCTGGCTAGTCTTACTAGGATACTGCATACTTTATTAGTATTAACTATACACTCTTTTGATGATACCTAAACAGTTTAAACTATTATTTAACTAAGAAATATCTTGTTTTTGTTAATTTTTTGACCATTTGGCAGTCAATTCTGTAGAATTCACAGTCTAAAATGCCAATTCTTTATGTTTTCGTGTTCGTCCGTTGCACATCTGTCAAGACGGTGAAAGTGCGCGCCAAACCCAAGTTCAAAAAGTTGTCACCAACCATTTTAGTCAGCAATCTTTATATTTTTTTAACACTATAAATATTGGGGGTTCTTTTAATTAACTAAGTTATACTATGTTTGTTCATATTTTACATATAAATATTTAGAAAGTTATTAAAAACAAATCTTTCAAGTTAGAACTTAGAAAACTAGTTAGAATAAGCTTATAAACTAGATACAATTAACTTAAGGATTATATTCTTACTGATATTCGTTCATTTTTTGTCTTCATAGAACTTTTTGAAGCACGAGGGCCCCCACTATCGATTGCTTGACGTAGTAAGCTGGAGGGGAATTCTCAAGCACTTTATTAGCCTTATTTATTTTAATCTTATATTTTAAATAATATTAAATAGTATTATATCCTCGTTTCCATAGTTTATATAGTCTAAACTCCTTAGTTTTGTTAATCGATGAAAGTCAATACCCTTTTCACCTAATTTTCCCATAACTAGATACTTTTCATTTTTGAAAAACTTTATTTTTCTTAAATTTGAGGCCTACTGAAGCTGAAAAACCCGCTGATTCAGGCCTTTATGCGACTTTTGCGATGAGTTTTATGTGAAAATAATGGTAGTAAACAAACTATATTTTTGTAATATTTATTCTTATTTAATTACTTTTGTATATATTTCAGCCATCTAAAGTGCGACGGTCAGGAATCGAGGCTGTCTGTGGACTTCTGTTCGGATTCATTAGCTAACTTCTTTATTGATAGAATCCATAATAGAAACACAGTCTCTCAGAACATAAATACCGTACTACAACCACCACCGGATCCACCATCCGATATGCCTGCGTAAGTTTTGTTTAAACTTTATTATAAAAATATAACCGCCCAAGATGTTTTTCTTTGTATAGAAATAGGTTAAATATACAGCTTAAATTGAACATCAACTATCTTAATACAACTACATTATTATATTACTGTTTCTATGAACTTTCATACTTTTTACACACCTCTCGGCGCGTACTCTTTTTCCCTCGTTCGTTGCTATGACATCATTGTCTTTTTCAGTCGCCACTCCCGATTCTCCATATTGACCACGCTAATTAACCACAGCGCGCAATTAAAATACCCAATCCTTTTGTTGAATTCTAAATTGTTTTTAATAACAATTAAAAAGGAGTTTGTCTATAAACGACCACGTTTCCCTAGTAACAAAAATATATTGAAAGGCGCTAAACTGTTATTATAAAGCTGTATAGATTCATTCATGCTTACAACGTAGTTGTTATTTATCTAATTAAGTTAATAATAATACTAATAATATTAAGATAATAATAATGTTTATGCATTTCAGCTACAATCATAGGTATGAGCATCACCGAAGAGAGGCCCGGAGGTCGCCTTCTTCGAGTTCACGAAGGAGAGAGCGATCTAGAACGAGATCTAGAGAACGGAACCGTAGTAAAGACAGGAAGAGACACAGAAGGACAACCAGATATACGGATTATGAAAGAGGATCCAGTCGAAGACGCGAAAGGAAAGATAGAAGGTTTGTATTAACAGATTTTGAGTAATATTTGTGCATTTGAAAGACCTTTTGGAATCTGTTATCCTTTGTTCATGACCATTAACTAAGTATTTATATGTTCTCCATCTATAAAAGTTATAAAATAACCTTTTTACCGGGCCCTGTCGTGACTTAAAATGTAAAATTGAGAAATCTACCTACCGCGCTCCGTGCCACATGGTTGCTTATTACGTATCCACGGTTACGAAATAAAGGAAATTGTAATATGGATTTAGTATAAATACAAATGAAATAATTATATTATTTATGTTTAGTGCTTCGG
Source organism: Phasmarhabditis papillosa (assembly GCA_034691345.1). NCBI lineage: Eukaryota > Metazoa > Nematoda > Chromadorea > Rhabditida > Rhabditidae > Pellioditis > Pellioditis papillosa. The sequence continues at coordinate 598 of JAQGAV010003480.1, read as the reverse complement.
CCGAGTCTTCTTCTAGTTCTGGAACCTCATCCACCAACAGCTCCAGAAACTCCAGTGCTCAATCTTATAAGAAGAGTGAGAAGGAACGCCGAAGGGAGGAGCGGAAAGATAGGGAGCGAGGTATTAATATATATAAATATATAATTAATATTACAAAAATAGTTTGAACTGCTAGGTCCTACATGTTGTATACAGTTTTCAACATAGTAGGGTAGCTTCACTGATTCAAAAAACAACGATTTTAAAGGTACATGGGTTTACGACCAATTACAAAAATCGTGTAAAAGTTATTTTTTTCATCAAAATCAGAACTTTTCTATAATGCAGACCTTTTTTATCAGTAATTCGACTACGCTGAACCTGATGGAAAAACCAGTTTTCCGAAATTTGCTCTATGCAATGAATTATAGTGCAGAATGACATTTTTTGCTCCAACTCAAAAAATAATTGAGACGATTTTTCGTTCTCATTTCCTTCATGTAGATTATTGCTTTCCGAACACAATGATATTTTTATATCCGGAGGCCGTATGCACGGATAAAAAATAAAACGTTTTACGCGTAAAACGTTTTACTGGAAAACGTTTTACGAGTAAAAC
>JAQGAV010003479.1:0-12380 GCA_034691345.1 Phasmarhabditis papillosa | reverse complement strand
ATTTTATTACCCGGGTACCCGACCCGACCCGGGTTTTTTGAAAACTTCAGTACCCGTTTTTTGAAAACTTCAGTACCAGGGTACCCGACCCGACCCGGGTTTTCGGAAAAGGCATTACCCGGGTACCCGACCCGACCCGTGTTTTCCGAAAAGCAATATCCGGGTTTCCGACGACCATTTGGAACAATAGTAAGATGTTGTTTTTAGGGGGCTATCTTTATAATTTTTGAGAATTGGGTGTTCAATTTCATCAAAAATTGAATTTTTTGCGATTTTTTCGCGAAAGTCAGTTGAACTTTTTCAGTGAAATTGTATTAACACTCGAACCCGGACCCGAACTCGACCCGGGTTTTCGAAAATTTTATTACCCGGGTACCCGACCCGACCCGGGTTTTTTGAAAACTTCAGTACCCGTTTTTTGAAAACTTCAGTACCCGGGTACCCGACCCGACCCGGGTAATTTATATTCTGACCCGAATCCCCACCCTAAATTCAATTGTATATTTATTAATACTATACTTATTTAGAATAAACTAGAAGGCCGTCTAATTACAGAATTTCAAAATAGCTATTCTTTTAAAAACATCAAGTTTGCCTTCATCGACCGTCATGGATTCTTCTTTCAGAAGTTTCGAGTAAGTCAGCGAAATAAATATTTTAGGACAATTGTAGTACGGTACTATGAAGTTTTGTGAGATATACTAAATATCAATGCACTATCTATAGTCTACGGACAAATCTCATGTAGTTTAAAGGTCTATTTATTATAATGCGAGCGCACAATTATATAGGTTTCTTGTTTATTTTATTTCGATTTCCGCGCTCCTTCTAAATTTCTAAAGTACACATCTGCAAACGATTCATCCGTTGACTATATAAAAAAATGCTTTAAAATATACAGACTAGATAATATAGCGCTCTTCCATAGGATAATTCAATAAAAATATTAGTTTGTATAGTCAGAATAGTAAAACTGCTGCTACTCTATGTTCGAGTATATATATTCGGTTTCGAGACTAAAGAGGCCGTGTAAAGAAATCTATTTTTGTATGAGCCTGTTTTGCCTGCAGGCGCGGTGGAGACAATCGAAAATATACGCAGGGACCAAGGCTTGTTAACTATTGTAAAATACTACAAGAGCATGGGTATTTTATTATTCATGTGCTTACCTATCTATTTATACCAGTAATGATGAAATCATTACTAATTCCGACTATAAGATATTTACTATGAATATTAACCTAATTGACTGAATGACTTACAACAGTTTTTTTTAAATCTGACGAAATCTCCTTTAAAGACTAGGTATAGTCGTCGGCCAAGGCTTATGCAAGGGTATACGGAACGAACTGCAAATTTTATTTAAGCGCGGTCGAGCAATAAAGCGCGAAAACGCAGACAAGTCCATGATGCAATGTACAACACCACATCTAACTGATTATTTTGAAAGAATTAATTTAAGTTAAAGAATATAACTAATTTGCGCGGTTTAATTCGAGCAATCAGACCTTTAACTTGCATATCGTTTGTCCGCCGACTACATATAATTGACTATATATTAATTAATATAAATACATACAGTCTATTATAGTCATGTAATACCCAATACTAATTTATAGATTTAGGATACTGTCACTGACTTTCTGAAGACAATTTCGCTAGAAGACCAAATAATGAAAGCTAACCGCAAACATATTCTCGAACTCTCCACCGAGCATAGTAGATTAATCCTTGAGGCATTATTGCGTGTACCTGATGAACAAGCATAAGTTTAATTTTCCACAAACGTTAATATTAATATTAGAGTTACTTATATATTGAACATGATTTTATACGTATGTTATACTTCAATTTTAAAAAATTTTGTTTAAAAGATATTTATATTCATTTTGGTGCAAATGTATTGTTTACTTCGTAGTTATAAATAAAGTTTTATTATCGTTACTTTCTTTTCGTTCTTCTTTCCTTATAACTTAAGAAAAGATTGACATATTTCTATTTTATTCACATATTATTCTTATTCATCATTCAATCTTCCGAATTAGCCCAAGTTGATGGAAAAATTTTGATTTTGAAAATTTGGCGTGGTATTATAGTCAGCGCCGAGAATAATAATGGAGTGTAACGAATTCAACGCTCGTCTGAGCCCCTTTGCAAGCACCTCGTCAGCATCTGGCGGCTACTCACCGTTCAATATTGTACTTTGCAAGTACGCGAGTGCAATTTGCCTGCAGATTAATCTGCTTGAAAAGTTAAGAAAAATGATATAAATAGCAGAACATTTAACGAACAATTAACGATTTTAAGAGTTGCGTTTTGGGCTTATCTAGCTCAAGCAATGTGGGCTACTGCAACTGACTTGAGTGAGAAATAGTAAGAAAATATATGAAGTGGTCAAAATTTATAAAATTCCTCATGAGATTTAAGGTTTTTGGCCAAGATAATGGTAGAAATGTTTTTAGATTTTCAAAATTCCTTTTATTTCACGAGATATAGACAATCGGCTATATCGTGCAAAGGTCACAGGGAAGGCCCAATGATAATTCGAAAGCACAATTAGTTTCTTTATTACAACTAAATGATTGTTTAACAAGACGACGTTACCCAAACCACTTGGCAAAGCACCGTGAAAAGAAGAAAAAGAAGACAACACAGCTTATGCCAGTTTATTGCAGGATAGAACAAAATAAACATAAAACACAATATTAACGCTTTATTTTTATCAATCAGCCCCTTATGATTTTGTACAGAAAATTATTTATTCTTTTATTTCTACTAATTCTTCTTGCTCATTGACTTTCTTAGAGTTGCCTAAAAATAGACGAATATATAAAAAAGTAATAGAAAAAACTTTGTTTAAAATTCTTTTTATTACCATAAAAATTTAAAATCTACATATAGTCAGATTCAAAAGTAATAAGGCCGTTTATACTGCGTATTTCGTCATTTTTAACACCGCGCCTGCTGGCATTCTACGCGCGCGATATCAGCAGATTGCAAACTTGCTTTCGTACTGCTTTACTCAGACAAAGAATTGCAACACTCCTGCAACCCAATTGTTATTAACACGGCGGTATTACTCTTGAATCCGACTATAGTTAACGGCTTTGCTACAACCATTCTGCTGATATATTTGAATCTAACTACTTAAAATGAATGGAGTCAATTTTGCACCCGGCCATATAAATTCATGAAAATCATTCCCTAGTGCCGGTACGTGCCGGGCCGAACCTAGCCGAGAAATTTAGAAAATTTGCCAACCAGGAAAGCCAACACAATTGTTTGATAGGATAGATTAATATCATTTATATAAGCGTACCGGTTTTCTAATTACAACTGGGGGTGTTTCATCCTTGTTTGATTTAGTACTAGAAGATGATGTGCTGCTGCTATCCGATATTTGTGCTGCTGATACTAAACCCTTTTTAGGCTGTTTCTTACAAACTCCCATGCCGGTACGGTTAAATGCAACAATCTCACGTTTCTTTATCTCATATCTAGATAATTAATTAAGCTAAATGTTTTAGCGAGTTTAACAAACTTTTTATATGAAACGGCCGTTGTTGGCTCGGTAATATTTCCCACATTCAATGGTTTCTTTTCCTCGGCTTTCTTTATTATTCTTGTCTTCTTTTTTGTTTTGCTAGCACTGGTACACTGTTTTACACTTTGCTCCTAAAAATAACCAATTTATAAACATATTTTTATTTTTATAAAAAAAATCAAAGGGGTTCAGAGTAAAAATCAGAGTAGTTTAATGTTATTACTTTGATAATAACTTTGTAATTGTACTATTCACTTTTAATAAGTTAGAATTCCCTAATTCCTTAGAGAGATCACTCCTTTTCAAGATTTTAAAAGTTTAAAATATATAATGGTCGTTTCCGTATCGACTTACTCTAGTCATGGCTCTTCTTGTTTTAGTAGTTACTGATTTAGTACTAATGGCTGTATCCTTTTCTTTATCCACTTGGAGGGTCTGTATAATTGTTATAATTGTATTTACTTCTATTTGCTTCTGCGAGAAATACATTTTATTTCTTTCTTCCATCTTCTCCTTTGACAAAAAAGCATCAAAAACAGACCTAAACTCATTCATTTATTATGTATTACATGTTTTTATTATTATTATTATTATAGTTTATTTAGAATCATAGAAATGATTCCAGTTTAGCCATTCCATCACACTCCATCATATCATAATAAACACCACTATTTTCAATGATTAAGAAATTATAAGTTTATGGTAGCCCTCCTGTTACAGTAAACTTTGTGTTTACAATCTTGGCCACTTTGGCGGATTTGATTATTCCATTTTCCACTATTCCAGAACAGCTGCACCCCGCTCTTTTGAGTAGGCTTATAGTCGGATTCAAAACGAATTATTTACAAACCAAATGCAATTGCGTACAAGCAGTTTTGGCTTAAAAAATATGTTCTATAAAAAATATGTTCTACACTCCATTATTCGTTTCGAATCAGACTATATTTATTGGGGAATTTGACGGAGGCATAGTACTATTCTACTTATTCTTAACTGAACCCGTTTAGAGAAGGACCCAGACAATTTTGGTCAGCTGCGTCCAACAGCCTAGTACAAGTTCCCCATTGTTCTAGTAGCAAAACTAACCGATTTCCATTCTGAGCAATGGCCGATAATTTATTAAATTCAGCTCTATTTGCACCCAATTCTCTACAAACTTGCGACATTGTTCTCCGTTCAGTCTGTGGCATATCGTCGCCGTCAGAGTGGCCATGCCAGAACGGGCGATCCTATAAAGAATAAAGATACATGGATGGAATGTGACTAGTTTTCTCAGCTAGTCTCCACAGTGAACCAGTAATATACTCATCGAGAAGTTATTATGAACTTTATTATTTGTTTTTGTTATTAATATTAATTTTGTTATTAACAGCTTAAAAACTTATTTATGGGTTTTTGAAGTTTGAAAGTGAATAAGAGAGTACTAGAAAACGGGGGTCGCTCTGAATAGTTTATTTTCTATTCTGGGATTGATATTATCTTGAATTGATGTTAATAAGGATCATTTCGGGTCCACTTGAAATAACTAGTCTAGGAGTAGGTATCGTTCAGTAGTTGCGACAGTGAAACTAAAGTAGTGTTCACAACCACCGTTGTCGCCGTCGCCGTCGCGGTTGTGTACACGGTTTAACTCTGGGGGGTACTCTGGATTTGGGTTAGTAAGCTGGTGCCAGCTAGTTGGGGGCCGCTTTGCGGAAGATTCCAAGACCAACTTATCAAAAACTTTTTTAAAAAACATTCATTTTTCAGGTTTTTGTTAAAATATTCTGAAGTCAGCTTACCCCGATGAATAAGCTTCCATTGTTTTCCTTGTTCTTAACCAGGAGTAAGTCGTCACGGCGTTTTCTATCGGTCAGAAATGGATTTGCTTCCGCAATCTGGGCCATAGTAGAAACTGGCATGTCACTGAAAGAATAAAATATTATTGTTGTTTTACATTTTATAAACATACTCATCAAAATTCTCCTTGAAGAGGGGTTCATCGGTTGATTCAGCAGTTAATTTCTATAAGAATACCCGTTGCTTTGGTTGAAGTTTGACTGAATTAGGCTCCCCTTTAACCTCTGAACAGAGGTAGTTATCCCACCGGGCCAGTATCCAGCTTTTGTACGCTTTGAGATGGTTATTCGGCCGACTCGGCCCGGCCTGGGTTTCAAATTTTCAGGCCAGGCAGGATAACCACCTCTGCCTACCTATGAACTGCGGAAATTAAACAAATCAGACTTTGAATTTAAATTTTCGGTTGGGGAAATTCAAAAACTCAAAGAAATTCCCACAAACTAATTGGCCCATTTTAGTACCTGGAGGGGCGTACCGATCCCTATTCATTTCTATTTCAGTTATTCCTAAACTAATTTGTTGCTTACCCTTTTTGGTGCAGTAGAATGCTTATCTTGTGCTCTCTGTAGCGTTCTTGCAATACCGGCACCTGACAACACCGTGGCCACTTTTACTTTCTCAATACGAACTTTGTTGCATAATTCATCTATTTCTGCTTTTCTCTTATCTGAAAAAGCTTAATTTAGCTCAGTAAGTTAGATTCGCTGGATTCGGTGTTATTCGGTCCGGCTGCTCGAAAATTACAACATGGCGATCCCAGTCGGCCTGAACACCATTTTCCTATGTCTTTCTCAAAATTTACTTCTGCTTGAACCAGAGATGGTTATCCGGTGGGCCCGGCCCTGCCTGGGTTTCAAAATTCCATGCCGGGCCGGGTCGTGAAAGCCTGGCCGTGCAGTCAGCCGTCTGTAGTCAATAAGGTAAATGGTGAACCTTTACTATGGAGCGAGAGGTGGCGGGTTCGAATCCACCCCGAACCATTATGTTTTGTTATTTTTTAATCAGTTCCTTGTGCTGAGAAATAGCTTATTCAAAAAAGAAATTCTAATATACCCAAAATTTGCTTATTTATTCCTGAAACATCGGGATCCTGAAGAAAAACCGGCCTAACCCGGCCCGGCCTCGCCTCAAAAATATTAGGCCGGGCCAGGCCGGGAAGGCCAGGCCGGATAACCACTTCTGGCTTTAACTACTCCTGAACAACTTCTTACCTTCAATTTCACAATTACTCTCCGCAGCCGGTGCAGTTTCTGGTTCTTTTTCCTTAGATCCATCTTCGGCGGGGTCAATATCGCTTCGAGCCTCCGATCGATTATCTTTAAAAAAAATATGTGCAAAATATGTTAAGATTGTTTTACAAAAAACTTGTTTTATTATATTTATTACTTGTTGAAAACATTTAGATGGCCATACGAATACGGATTTGGCCCCTGTGGGATGTATAACAACAACGCGTAAACTATACTCATGCATGCAGATATAAACTACAATGAAAACAAGAGCACCGTCACTGGTACTGCGATCCAGGAAGGAAACTACCAATGCAACCTGTACAGTAATCCAAATATTAAAAGAGTAAATCTTTATTAATACTATTTCATTATTATATTTGTTATTACCTGAGCTCTGCGGCGTAACCGAACGCTGTTCGACTCGATCACCATTCTGCTAAACAAATATAATTAGAACAATAGTTAAGTTTCAAAAGTCGGGCCCAAACCACTGCCAAAATTTAAAAACGTACAGTTTTCATTATTTATTTTCCCCCGAACCAAAGTTGCGGTAAAGGACTAATATTGTAAACAACGGACATAAACAAACCTGATTAGGATTCATAGCTAAGATGCGACCACCTTAAGAGAATAGAAAACTATAAAATAGATAAAGTAAAAAGAAATGTTCTATTTAGAAGAAGGCTTAACAAAGGTTCGGGGAAACTAATGAGAATTTATTAGTTGAGAAATGAAAATTTGGGAGAACAAACCACTTCTTAGGAAGAATATAACACTTATGGTGAGAGTATTGTTTTTTTAAGAGTTTTAAGGGGGAATAAGAGTGTAGAATCTAGAATGTAGAATCATATTCTAGAAACTAATAAAGAAAATAGAAGAAAGAAAGACGCGGATGACACGGCCTCCTCACTATTGAATAGCTTTATAGTCAGCTTCAAAAGTAATACGGCCGTGTTAATAAGCAGGAGTGTTGCAATATTTTGTCTGAGTAAGGTAGAGCGAACGCAAGTTTGCAATCTGCTGATACCGCGCGCGTAGAATGCCAGCAGGCGCAGTGTTGAAATTGACGAAATACGTAGCATACAGAGCCTCATTACTTTGGAATCTGACTATATAAGAGTGTAGAATCTTTGCAAGCAAAAGTTGGTTTATTCTAGAAACGAAGCTCTTCTTCAGCAGCGTCCAAATTCATATCAAACGTTTCTGGTTTAATGATATAATGACTGGAAAAATCAGTAAACAATAAATGTTTTTTAGCTTTCGTAAAAAATACAACTAGATCCTTTAATAAGAATTTGTATATCCTATGCGACAGCTTGTTGAAAAACAAATCTTTTTTCTCCAGTCTGTTTAGACTTAATACCTTTCTAACATAAGCCTAGGGTAATTTATTTCCTGTAGTCACACAAGACCTGCAGATTTCTTCGGCACACGGTTCCGGCCATATATTATGAGGCCAGGCCCGGTCGAGCCGGGAAGGTCGGGTTTCAAGGCTTTTCCTTCAGGATCCTGGTTTTCAGGAGTTAACAACCAAATTTTGGGTACATTTTAAATAATTTTTTTTAAATTAGCCATTTCTCAGCACAAGGAACTTATTAAAAAATAACCAAACATAATGGTTCGGGGTGGATTCGAACCCGCGATCTCTCGCTCCATAGTTAAAGTTCATCATTTACCTTATTGACTACTGTCGGCTGCCTGCCCGTCCTAATCCGGCCTAACAAGGCCCGGCCTGGAATTTCGAAAACTAGGACGGACCGGGCCGGCCGGATAACCACCTGTGCCCTGGATGAGCCTTAATCCTTGGTTCTGCACTCTATCTTGAGTTTCTTTTTGTTTTTTGTTCTCGCTGGAATAACTCGTAACACAATTACTATTTATCAAATATTTATTAACTGTACATACGTTATAACAATATTTGTATGAAAGAATGTTAACTAAATGAGCAAATAACATGAAAATAACTGTATATAGGTTGATTATAAAATATATAAAACAAATTAACTACTAAAGTCTTACTTTTAAAAATTATAGAAAGTTTTTACTATAGAGAACCCGTTTTATACAGGGCGAAAGATACGATCAGTAGCGGGGTCGGTTCCACTTTTAATTTATTGTTGTAAGTAGATATAAAAATATAGAAAATAAAGTTACAAAATGATTTTTACATCAAAATCAACCAAGAAGACGTGCTAAAGTCTTAAACTTTTGTTCCAATACGTCTACTCTGGCATCTAAACGCATTTGCTCCTGCTTAAGCTGACGATTATCCTAAAATTATTAGGTGTAAGAAAGCTATCTATTAAGTTTAAACAAAAAACACTACGCACTTTTAGTCTGATTTATAAGTTATAATGGAATATTATTTGGATTTTCGACTTATAGGATTTTCACCACCGCGACTGCCGGCAAATTGCCCCCGCGAAAAACGCAACTGTGAGAAGGCGCCAGGAGTTGGCCCGGTGGTCGCAAAAGGACTCAGACAGGACCGAAATTCTTTTTACTCCATCATTACTCCTGAATCGTACTATACACCTACTGGCTTTTTCTTGTTTAAGAGCTTTAATTCGGTAATTTCCCAGATCTCTGCGATCTTGGTTTTGTGGTATCGCATTCATGGATAATTTTCCCCACAAGAAGGATTAGGATTCTGGTAGTTCATTTGAAAAGCGATTAAGATGAGTACCGGTAAGGTTACCCGATAGCCAGGGATTAAAATATTTGCATAAATCCTTTGTAATCTAATATCTACAAGAAAATCCGTCGAAGCTCAAACCGGAAACCCGATAGTTATATTATCGGAATAACTGAAGATAATAATAGTCTGATAATATCTGTGTATTTTAAATAATATTTTAAATAAATTCCCTAAACTCTCTAATTCACTAACCTTTCTTAATTGTGTATTCTGTTGTTGTAGTTGGTCAATCTCCCATTTTAAGTCATCTCGAGCCTAAAACAACAAAATTATCTCTTTCTTTAAATCCTCAAGAAATATTATGTATAAAGAACTAGGAGCAACATCCCGTAGAGCAGAACGGGTTACGGGACCGGCCTGAAATTTTGAAACCCAGGCCGGGCCGGGCCGGCCGGATAACTCCTCTGATGTAGAGCAGCGGTGTTATAAACAGGTCAATGGTGCATTGGGAGCGTTTTCCTCAAAAGTACATTCATTTTAATTTAATACCGCCTCTCTCCGGGATATTGCGATGTTGACCTAAGGACTATAGTCGACGGATAAATCGTTTGCAGAGGTGTACTGTAGAATTTAGAAGGAGCGCGGAAATAGAAAGAAAATGTACAAGCAACCGATATAATTGTGCGCTCGCTTTATAAAAAATAGACCTTTAAACTACATGAGATTTGTCCGTAGATTATATATATGTCATACCTTGTTAGCGTTCTTCTCTAACTGAGATACAGAACTCTCAACCATAAATGAATCTAGTCGGATAATACGCTGAGCTGCCTTAAGGCGAAGGTTCTCACCGAGTCTAAAATAATAATTATTAAACATTATTATTAATAATAAAAGAATGTAAGGTTATTTACTATTACAAAGGCTTAGAAGCCGAATAAATACCCTTTCGAGTAGCTCTAAATAACAATTCTAGAAGTTTGTTGAGTACAAAAGGTTTACAAACACCAACTTTCTGAATATTTGGCTTAATCTGAGCTACTACGATCTTTTTTTGACAACGAATAGACTCAACCGGAACTCAAACTACTGATAAAAATAAGGTATCTGATTTATTATTTGTGATTGATGCAGTTATAGTCTGATTCGAGATTGATAATGGAGTGTTAAAAAAAGGTTCTCATTGAAAATGGCTCTGAAAGTATTCGAAAACCGAAAATATACGCAAAATTTCCTTAAAATACGCAAGTAACACTCCATTAATCATCTTGAATCATAGTATATTATAGCAGATATTCTCCTTTATCCTTATTCTTTTCATTTAACTAACCTATCTTCCATCGTCTTTTCTAGACTACCTCTATAATGTTGTTGTGCCTTTTTAGCCAATATGGCTACAGACTCCCATTCTACAGGCGATTGCTCGCCGCCCTTAAAGAAAATTAACTTTAGAAAACTTTACTAATGTTTGGATTAGTTTTTTAAATAGCTGAGTCAATAATTAATCGCTTAAACTTACATATAACATAGCTTCTATTTTATCCAAAATAAGGAATGTTTTGTCGAGAATTATACCATAAGGAAAACAGCATACTCCTAAAATTATACAATAACATTATCATTAAGCATTTAGTCCGATGCGCGAGTAATAATGGAGTCACATGGCGTAATTTTGCGTATTTTTCCGTTTTTAGAATATTTTGAGAGTCATTCTCGTTAGCTCGTAGCGAGATTCTTTTAACACTCCATCATTACTCTGAATTGGACTATAATTATACTAATTATAGTCCAAAAGAAAATATATTATAGAATTAGCTTTAGAATTGCGAATGAACTTCCTAATCTAAATTATCTAAACCACGATCAGTTGGAATAATTAGGGTCGCAAAACATTCATAACGGGTCATAGTGGGGTACTGAGACATGCCTCTGACACTAGACTAGGCCAACTCCGTTCGGATTCTAGCTTCTAGATTCCATGTTCTGCCCTAATTTTCTCGGGTAATTAACTTTATGTATATAACTATATTCCTAACTAACCTTCATCTAACACGGCTCTCATAATATCCACAGGATTTAGAATATGAACTTGAATGTTTGTTAAAACACTTGTTGGATAATGAAGATGAGGTTCGGCCGGTAGTTTTCTCTGTAGAGCCATAAGCAAATGATCGGATCTAAAGACAGTTTATGCAATATCTGTGTTTCTTGTCATCTTTAAAATATATTCCGTAACAAAACTTCCGATGGGCAATTTTTGTTTTTTTTCAGAAAATACTATTACTAGTTTTATTTTGTATCATATCCAGAAAAAGACAAATACGCAATTGCGGAAGCATACGTAAACCAACGCGCTCTGCAGTATTTTGTTTGTAATAGACTATATAGTTTGTTTTAATAGCTAGACTGCAAGCGCCGTTTGTAGTTAACGTGCCGCTCCGACGGGCTTCCCATTCAAAAGTTCAATTTTACTTTCAATCAGAAAAAATTCAAAAAAAATGCTTCTTTAACTACAAGTGCATACAGTTTAGATAATAAACTTTCAATTTTCATTTCTTTGAAGTCTGTTTCAAACTCTAAACTTTATCGCACAGGACCTATAATCGGCGGAGTAATCGCTTGCAAGGGGTTACGGTACGAACTGCAAGTTTATTAGATCTTATTAGAGCAATTAACGCAAATCTATGATCTAATTCTATTTTTTAGACCTTTAGATGCAAACGATTAGTCCGTCCACTATACGCGATCCGCAGTCCTGCAAACTTTTGCCTTCGCAAACTAGAAAATTGGGACGTTCAAAGCCTTTTTGAAGGCAACATTTGCAACTCCGCACATAGAGTAAGACTACAATGGAGTAAGAATATCTTGCACACTAGGGATTTTAAATAAATGTTGATATAAAAAGTAACGATATTCCTTATTTAAATATACGAAATTACCTTTCTAGAAGCTGGTAGTATCCTCTATTCAACATCTGACCCGACATTTCATCCCAGTGAGGATGAACTTCACGCATTCGACCAAGCTGTAATTATTAAATAATCTAAGTCGCCGCGTGGCGCAATGGATAACGCGTCTGCCTACGGAGCAGAAGATTGCAGGTTCGAATCCTGCCGTGGTCGAAATC
>JAQGAV010003478.1:0-12380 GCA_034691345.1 Phasmarhabditis papillosa | reverse complement strand
GTTAACGCGAACGATCTGTTTGAAATAAATGAACAGAGTGGAATTGCAAACTTTCTTTATGAAGGAGACATTAACCTTACCGAGTAAGTAAATTAATTAGATTATAAACAGAAAATTCAAAAATAATTAGAAGTCATTTCTGTACTAATAAATTACACCAATAAGGTTTGTCCTTTCACTAATACAAAAATATAATTCACGAATGGATAATACACTATTAAAATAAAATATCCATTTATACAACAAAAATATGGCCTGTAAAAGTTATCAACTTCGGAGAATTGTTGTCTCTATGACCATCAAGGTCAATAAAAAAGTGTCCAGGAACATGGAAACGATTGATTGAAATCCTGATAATTAGCATTGCCTAATAGCATTGGTGGGAAAGGTTCGGCTTTGGCAAATCAGAATTTTATATCTCTCGGCCCCGCACCGTGGATTCGGGTCATCCCGTCAATTTCTAATCACGACGAATACTATGCATTTAGAGATGGGCAGTAGAGTTGGGCGTTTGGGCCTGTTTCTCTCATGTCCGGGCTTCGGTCCTAAACGGGCTTTTTCAAAAACGGGATTTCTGGCTTCGGGCCGAGCTCAAGCTTGAATTTCTGGTTGGGGCTCCTTTTTTCCTCTCTACTGCACATACCGCTCCTAATTTCAGAGAACAGCTGGATCAATTGACCAAATCAGTGGCTGGAGATTCCAATGTTTCCGGAGCTCGTGTTAAGCGTGGTGCTGCCTTACGTGCTGCTCGCATGTGGCCAGACGGAATAGTCTTCTACTATTTTGATACAAGCATTACACAAAGTAGATTTCATCGTCTTTCTTAATTTAAATTTTTCATTCATTCAGATCAGATGAAAGTGGATGCCATTAATGCCGGTATTCGATTCCTTCAAGCAAAGACATGCATTACTTTTCTGTATAATAGATTCGCTAACAACAAAATACGGGTGAGAATGTTAAAAAGATTTAAATAATATAAAAAGAGTGTTTATTAAAAGTAGACAGGCCGTGTCTTAAAGATAGATTAATATGTTGCTTATTCATTTTACGAAACGCGAGATCACAGATATTTGGAATATGAAGTGAGACGAAGGGACCATAGGGAGCCAGGACTCCATTGCACAGAACATGGGGAGCGCAGGCGGCGGATCAGAAATTTGCATAATTCTTTCTTCGGGGCGGATTTGAACCAGGGACCTCGAGATTATGAGGCAAAGCTTCTATCCACTGGGCCAATCCGCCCCCAGGTTCTATATTACGTGTTTTTATGAGACATTTGTGAATTTCGCAAATTTTGGAGGTAAATGTGATGCGAAAAGGGCCTTTAAACTCATTAACACCGCTAAGTCACTTTTTGAAATAGACTATTTAACAATCAATAAACTGAGAGCACGGTAGTTCTGCAGTTACTATCCAGCTTTTAGAGAATTATTGAGTGGTATTCAGAAGTTACGGGCCCGCAGAAACAAAGCACGTTGATCTTTGTAACCTAATATAGTTAGGTTATACATGCAATATCAATATTAGAGATACCCATGTTCAGGGCGGAGCAAACCTCGGGACGGCTGGTATATCTACAACATATCTTTGCGATTTCTAGATGAAACTTATATTCATTGTTTAGGTCATTGATGGTGATGGTTGCTATTCGGAAATTGGAATGATCGGAAAGGAGCAGATTCTATCCCTTGGAGATGGTTGTGAAGCTGTAGGTTGCAACATTTCACTGATATGTTTACTTTACAAACAACAGCATATAGCAGGGCTTATCTCATGAATATTGAGCAGAAACAAGGTTCGGTTCCACTCAGTCGAGTAAAGATATTGTGTCCTTTGGGAGAGAAAAGTATTTTTTTCAATGTAATATATTTATAAAGTGAGTTATACAATTCATTTATCCTATTCAGATCGGAATAGTTGCGCACGAATTTACCCACACACTCGGCTTCAAGCACATGCAGGCTCGATACGATCGAGACCTACATATAACAGTGGATGCCAGTAAAATAAGGGTAAAACTATGTGTTTATTTTATTTATAAAACTTTTGTAATTGGGCCATTTTGCTGGGATTCTAGGGAATCAAATCAAAGAGGCAAATATTTAATGTTTTCTAGTAGAGTTACATGTTGCAAAGGAAGCCTTGGTGGATCGTTAAGAGAATTAAAAAAACAAACCAAGTTTTGAGGAGAACGAGAGCGGGTTTACGTACACAGATTTAACTAAAACATCTTGTTTCAGCGCAACGAAAGAAGTAATTTTGTCATGTTGAATAGAAAGAACAGTTTTCACTACACTCCATATGAATACGGCGGATTTTTGCAGTACTCAGCATTGGCGTATGTTTCGCATTTTTTAGTGGACTTTATAGAGATCGGGTGTTGGGATTTCTCAGGGATTTGCATTATCTATCAATACTTTGTCTGTTTGATTGCGATAATACTCAGTTTTATGGGCGCGGTACAACTCTTTTTCTATTTTAGTTAACTCTGGTACATAAGCAATGTAAACTGTAAACATTTTGTCTCCAATAAATAGATAAGTTAACGGAAAAGAAAGAGGTACAATCAATAACTTCGATTAAAATACCAAAATCAGATCATAATAAGTTCAATATATTACAGTTTTTCTAAGACCCCTAACATCATGAACAGTTCATCGTTTACAATGATACCAACAGACATTAACTATGTGCATACAATGGGAAACAAAATGATTTCTTTCTATGATGTTGATGGCGTAAATGGTCGTTATAACTGCTCAGGTTAGTAGGTTACTGTAGCATTTACTGCGCTGTATTACTAAGGAGATGTTTAATACTAATAAGGGATGTACGGAACTCCATTTTTCAAAAAGTGCGGAACGTGGATGCGCAATCCGGAACTCTTGAAAATTTTCGCGGATGGTGGAACGCGGGATATCGCGCGACCCTGTCACTAATTATATTAATAGGAGCTCGCGCGCTCGCACTAGCTGGGGGGCTGCCGCCCCTCTGTCCCCCAGCTAGGGCGTCGGGCCTACTTGCTCGCTTCGCTCGCTCGCAGACTCTCGACTGTTCCTTATAGCTTTATAGCTTCATCTGCTTTATTGCCTTTTGTAGATTTTATAGAAATGAAGATTGTGTTTATTTTTTACAGCGTGACTCCGGTTGCTCCTTCGCGAGCTTACGCTCGCTCCGTCGCAACCGTCGATACAAAGATTCTAACACTCATTGCTCAGTGTGAGAACTGCGATTTCAGCTGTGTTTTATGCCTAGCTTATGAAAATAGAGCAATAGAAATTTTTAACACCGCACTGAATTTTTGACACCGCTCCTATAACTCGGTACGCAATTGCGTATTTGACATTTGACTCATGTTTGCATTCTTAGCTCATGAAAATAGAGCAATAGAAATTTTTAACATCGCACTGAATTTTGAACACCGCGCCTATAACTCGCTACGCAATTGCGTATTTGACATTTGACATATGTTTTCATACTTAGCTTATCAAAATAGGTTAAAATAAATTTTTAACACCGCGCCCATGACAATTTTTATTTGACGTGTGTACGTAACTCGGTGAGTTGAATATGATGGCAAAGTTTCAGCAAAATCGGAGATACAAAATTATCAATCACGGACGTTCCGACTTTGCATTTTATATAGTTAGGGTGATTGCATTTTATATAGTTAGGGTGACTACTATTACCTCATAAACGCTCATAATGATAATAATAATAATAATAAAATTAATATTAATATTAATAATAATAGCTCATAACGTTATGATAATGCGATTCTGAAATTAGATGAGGATAGAAATATTGGTATAGATTACTAATTTCCTGGGTGCAAATGTTTTGGGGTAGAACATAGTCCTAGCCAGATTAATAAATCAATCTAAACACAAATTCCTAGCTCATAATTTCAAAGATTTTAAATTTTTATCTTTTTTATAATGTTTCAGCCAAATGTCCTGCTGCCACATCGGCTATTTGTCAAAATGGCGGACTTCCAAATCCAAACAACTGCACTATTTGTAACTGTCCTCTAGGATACGCCGGAGCCCTGTGCGATCAAATGGTTTGGCTTAAATAATAATTCTAATCAAAATTTTAATAGAGAAACCGTTGACTTACGGAAATTTGATGTCTGCTTCAGGAAATCTAAATGTTTAGAAAGTAAATGTTGCAATATTGATTGAAAAGACGAATATGGTTGGTGACCCCTAAAGTTGGGCGGCTCGGCTCGCTTGCGCCTGTGCCGAATCCACTGGTGCGCATCGTTCCAGCCAGGGCTCCGACTTTTAAGGAAATCGGCACATATGAGGACCGGAAATTTGTCCTGGCGAGAAAAATCTGCAGGAAATTTGAGATAAGTGGCCGGTCAGCCTAAGCCACCCATCTCTACTGATCTCTATAAAAACGAATTTACGAGACAATTGTTACGGGGGAAGACGAAGTTTATAATTACGAAGTATTCGAGTACTGTTCTCGTTAAACAATATATAACTGTCTAATAAAGTTGTACAAGTAAAGACGTTACGTTTAGCCCCCCGTTTCTGGAGGTTGCGGCGGCGAACTAAATGCTACCTCTGCTTGGCAGGCAAAATCATTCAAATATGGAGAAAACACGAGAATCCTTAGACATCAGTTCACCGAATGTCATCACTGGATTAAGGTAATTAATTGAAACATTAGTATTATAATGTGTAAACAATATATTTTACTTCAAAATAGCAGAAACCTAATTTCAGGCCCCGGCAGGTTCAAAAATTCAAGTTCGCATCACAAATATGACAAACCCCTTTTGCGACTACGGCTGTCCGAATAACGGAATAGAATTCAAATTGAAGGATCAACGAATTACAAATCCAAAGTAGGCTAAATAACAATAAGGACTATACGTTTAAAGAAATGCGAATATTTTGAGACTGCGGGCTACGTGGGATTACCAAACTGACCTGTGCTGAATCAGTCAACAAATCACAACCCAGGCCAGGATAATTATCTGAACCGTAAAATACGAAGATTACTTGTATGCATCAGATGTTCTAGGTGCAGAGTACAAGTTTTAATTTTATGTAATGTTTCTTAAGCGAATGTCTTACACAAAAAATATCACTGTTTCTCAGTACTAACCATAATGGGGCTTAAATATTAATACTGACCCAGGGGGGGGGGGGGGTGTTACGGCCTGTATGGCCACCCTGGGACTACGTCCACATTCAGTAGAGCGCATTTGAATCATGAATGGCTGAAACATTTAGTTCGAATGGATTTCTGACAGCTTTTTACTTTAAATGTATTTTCTATAGAACAACCAACACTGCGGGATGTACCTTCTTTTTCACTTCAGGATCTGTTGCGAGGAATTTCTAAACGACCTTCACACCGCTGAATTGAATCCTCTTCCCGTGATTGCTCATAATCGATATGGAATTACTAAATTCACCATTGAATATAGAATTGGTATGTTTGCTTAAGGTTTAATTCCACAACTTGTAGTAATTAGGCCAATAAACGGGTTCGAATAACCGGTAGAAACGATATATAATGGGTTTGCAAGTGATGAAATTTTTATTCGGATTAGTTTAAAAAGCATTTTATTTCCTGTATCACAGTCTTCGGGTGCCCTAAACATAAAAGATGGTTTCGTATAATTATGATTACATTCTATGATGATGATTAATTATGATTACAATCTATGATTACAAAAGATTACAAACATAAAGAAAAGAAAGATGGTAAAAGAAAGAAAAGAAAGAAACAGAGAAGAGAAAGAAGAAGAAAGAAAGAAACAAAAGAAAAGAAGAAACGAGCTGATTTCGCTACCCACGGGGGTTCGCTACCCACAGCATCTAATCTTCAATGATTCATAGACCGCTGCTCTAACCACTAAGCTGAAACACCCGTTAAATGGGGAATACGTTTTCTACAGACAAGAAGTGCAATTGTTAACAGTTGTCGATAGAATAAAAGGTTATTTTTTAACTATCCTCAGACTGCAAGCACCTTGCTTGCTTTGTATGCCGCGGTAACAGGCTTTCCATACGAAAAGATAATTTTACTTAAACGAAACGGCGCACTCTAGGCATTAAAACAGACTATATTTGTTCATTAAATACAAAATTAATCCGAATTAAATATAAAATAACTTTAGACCCGGCAATGCTTCCAACAACCACTCATCCCGCAGCAACAACCACTAGCCCATGCACACCATGCCCTTCCGGAACGAAAAAGAATACTAAGTGCTGTAGTATTTCTTAGATTAACGGTTAAATCCATCATTGAAATAAAGAACATTTGAAATATTTTTGATTTTTGGCGGCCATTTTTAAAATTGATAACGGATAAATCTTATAAGTGAGCGTTCGATGGTAGAATTAGCCTCTTGTACGAATTTGTACAGAATAAAAGGATGGTCGTCCTCAGTTGGTTGCCAAATAAACACTATGTTATATAACATTTTTGTATATATTTCACCTCTGCTAACCACGATACTACGCTGGAAGCCTAACCTCTTGAAATCTTGGCCTTCGGTTACTTCGAAGGCCGGAAAATGAGATTTAGGCCGAGAAAAAGGATGCTCAAATGGAAATAGGAACACACATTGTTGGTAGTCGGCGGGCCTGACGGCCCACCAAATGAGCAAAGAAACAGCCCTATAAAAGCTGGGAAATGCAATACACTCTGGCCCTATAAAATTTCCGAAATGCAATATATTCAGGACCTAAAAAAGTCGGGTCAAACCCTATAAAAGTAAGGAAATTCTTTCCAAGGAGCCTAAATCGTACCAACTATTTCGGGCGAACCTTAATAATAATAATAATAATAATAATAATAATAGAATTTATTCAGTAATCGCCTTATCACATTAGATGTTGTATGATCTGAGTGATCATAGTCTTGTATTCAACTGGTTCATTTCTCGCTATCGTAGGCCACGTTACACCAATTCTTCCAGATTTTTTGGTGAGCTTGATTAAATCATCTGCCCACTAAGTTGGTTGTCTGCCAGGGATTCTCTTTTTATCTACTGGATGCCATTCTGAAATTAACTTAGTCCATCGATCATGGTTGTATTTGCAATTCTCCCAACCCATTTCATCTTTCGTTTAAATGATTCAACCATCAAGGAGTGAATGAACTTATTTTTCAAGTAACGGAGAAAAGGCAGAATTGTGTTGCAAACACGTGCATTAGTAGTCCGAGATCTTTGTGTTTTCAGTGAGATATTGTTTGAGAGGAGTTAAATGACTGTAAAACAAGTTAATATTTTGTATGGCCATCAGCGTTTAACTATCACAGCAAACGAAGTAAGAGGTAATCATAATCGACCCGATGTCTTCACTTTTATGGGGTTATATATTTTACAACTTTGCCCTAGTTGTGTTTTCGATATTTGAGGAATGTGCAAAGTGAGCGCTTAAAGGCACGGTACACCCAACATTTACATCTCTATTTTATAGTTTAAATCGATAGACCTAGTCATTTCATATTGAAATATGAAGACCAAGTTTTTTTACGATCATTTTGGACCAAGTTATCACATTTTAAAAAGTCTGCCACCCTGCGTGTAGGTGCACCTGGGGGCAGGGTTCAGTGGCCGTATCCACGAAAGTCACAGGGCGTGACCCGACAGGTCGCAACGCAGGGCGCGCCCTCTCAGGGCGCATAACCCGGCAGGTTACTGACGCCCTGACCCGGATCCACGAAAGTCTGGTTAAACGCCCCGGCCAATTTGAAGACGCATTTCGCGTGCAAGCAATTTTTCAAAGGAAAATTTTTTTTAATCTATTTTTATGAAGTACATAAAATCAATTATCTGGGTAATCCAAGTTTCATATGTTTTGTGAAGTTGCTAAGTTTGGTAATCCCACCATGAATACTCTATACCCAAAATACTTCAAATCGATGTATGGCTAAGGTGTAAGACGGGAAAAAAGCAAATACCAGGTAACGACAAAATTAAGTAATGCCAAAATGAAGGAATGAAAGTAAAAACGCAGTATAGGAATACAAGTTCATTCTCCCAACCACAGCCGCTGGCGTGGTTGTCTTTTGGACTGAAAACTTCGGTTTTGTTTTACAAAAGCAAATATTTTCATTGCTTCTCGAATGAAGGTTGTTAATAGATGGGTGTGAAATGTATTGTTTATTTTTCTTTAAAATATATAACAATTTAAATGTCTTTGTATTATCTCATGTCTCTTTGTGAAAATAGTTCTGATTCAATTAGTAGGGGGTGAGTGTACCTGGGTAATGAAACAGTTGATTAAATTCATGAAAACCAACAAAAAACCTCGAACTTTGTGCAGTTTTGGCTGCATAACGCGACTAATAGTCGGGGCGTCGTTTTGTTTGCCCAGGTACCTGATATCACACACCAGGGCGCCCTTTTGTTTCGTGGATCCGGGTGCTTACCCAGGTAGGGTCAGCGCGCCCCGGGTTATGCCCTTTTACTTTCGTGGATCCGGCCTACTTTCGTGGATGGCAAAACTTTTAAAATACACGCATTTTTTAATAACTAAAAACATTTCTACCATTTTCTTGCCTGATAAGTCGCGTTATCGTGAGAAATAAGCCGAATTTGCAGTGTAAATACGCTTTTAATAGTTTTTGGTCCTCACGGGGCTACAGTAACCCAAATTGGGTGTACCAAAATTGAATATCATGTAGAATCGTTAAACGAAAACTCAGCAAACGAAAACTAAGCAACGCGAAAACTCAGCAAACGAAAACTCAGCAACGCGACAGGTACGTAACTAGGAGTACTTGGCCAAATGGGGAAAACTGTGTGTATTTAAAATCGAGTATTATATTGTTGTTCTTTTCCTGTCGATCTTCTTGTTGTTCTCTGGTGTCTTGTTGTGCTTGTTGTGCCTTGGGGTTTAAATATTACCACTGAACCACCGCTAGTCGTCTCTTCTTGAGAATCATCTGAGGCTAACACTAGGGAACAAAATTAGTCAAAATGCACTCTGCATTTTCGACATGGTGCATCGGCCGGGAAAGTGATGGAATCACTTGCGTCCCGAGTCGTATACGTGAAGCAGGATAGCTTGAGTGACACTTGATTTTAAATTATACCTCCGGATGAGGTGGTGCAAGGCACCTATATGCACATTGTGAGCTGTATAGCTAAGAGAACATATCGTGCTCGCACGATTCAGGGTATACACAACTCGGTTGTGTATGGGTAAATAAAAGTAGGTGGCGAAGCAGATAGCTAAACTGAAGGTTTATTTAATTGAATTTCTTTGACTAAGCGGGTCCAGAACTTAGTGTAGTTCCGCAGACATCTAGACCCTGGCGAACATATCAGTGAAAGTGATCGACCTACCCAGGTAAAGGTGAACATTTTTGAATTAATGGTGATGCAGCTTATCGAAGTAATCACTGCAATTATTATTTGTTCACTGCTTAGAACCAAGGTGATTTCTGGTTATTTTTTGAGTCATATGTGGATTTGTATTGGGCGGCCACCCGACAAATATCCTAAAAGAGTGCTTCTTTTATATATGTATTTGTGATTTAATAGATTTCATTCGTACTTCCGGTACCGAGGTACGAGTAGTTGTGGTGAATTAGGAGAATTAGTCAAAATGCACTCTGCATTTTCGACATTATCGGTAATGCTAAATTATATAAGTATATTATGGAACAACTACTTTAGTGAATGCAGCCAACCATTAGATTGTCTAGAAGATGCTCCGTCGAAGTCAAGAAGCTCGGGATAGTCCAAGTTGGGTTCATGATGTTTCCCAATGTGTTCCGGACCAACTATGAATAGGTAATCAGAAGAATTGACTGATTGAACGTCAAAGAAAGAATCGGAAGCCGAGGTAAGAACCGATATGGAAGTGTTTTGTTTTGGAAGATACGCCATAAGAATCTGATGTTTCCCTCATTGTTGGGATTCTGACATTTACTTCATGGGTTAGATAAGATTGAGCGGTCAAGAATCACTCGAATGTGATGGGGATATTTGCGGACAGAAAAACTACGACTTGAGATGTTACTCTGGAACGTGACACAAGAACCAGCAAAGACAAGAAATAACCTGGAAAGAGTAACGTTGAGAGCCAAGTGCTTTGAGTTGTCAAAGTGATTAGCTGTACCAAGAAAATCCAAAAAAATGGGGGCAGAGAGCAAACAGCTTGTAGAACTAGACAGAGAAGATCAGTTCAGAAACAGTTCGAAGATGACAATAGGCAACTTGGAGCCTCTGTTGGTTAATGTTCTGGAAGAGGAGCCATATTGATCTACGGATGGATCAGCAAAAAGCAAGAATCTGAATTGGAATCATCTAAAAGATGTTCGAGTAGGTCGGGAACTTGTTCCTTTTTGTGTATATAAATCTTACATCTTTATCTTTGTTATGTCTAGTAGAATTGAGCGAATATGAGCTAGGTTGAGAAGCGATAGGTTATAAATACAGCTATGACACTTTCGCTATAGTCAAGGCAACCGTTCTACCACCTGAACCATCGATTTGCGATATTGTCACGTAGGTAGTGAATTCGGGACTAAATAGTGTTCCGAAAAGAGCTACCTGCGCTGAACAAAAAGTGACAAAAATTATTCAGCGAGATATAGCTATTTTGGTGGCCTTTTTACCCGTAAAAAGGTTACTAGGGGGCTCCATAGCCTGAGTCGGTCTTAGAATCCGTGAGAATGAGAGGCTGTGTTTTCGATCCGTGCCAAGCCTGATTTGGCCTCCGTGGGAAAAAATGTTCAGGATCCACTGATGCAAGCAAATAGAACTTGGACGAATTGAGAGAAGGCCAGAACGCTCCGTTATATATTCACTGGTTCTGCGATCCAAGAAGGAAACTTCTGATGTAATCTGTACTGTGATCCAAATATTGGTAACGGAATAAAAAACGTTTTATAGTTTATACCCGGAAGAATCCAACGACAACAATGTCAGGGGTAGAATGCCCGCCTAAACAGTCTGGGCATGTATGGCGCAGTCGTTATAATCTGTATGTGTACCGTGAAGAATTCCGCATTCAAACTTACAATACAATAAAAGGGTAAAGAGATATAGATTTAAGTACAAGGTTTCCACTACAATATACAAAATGGTAATAATACATTCATATATTTCAAATAGGTAAATAATATACACAAGTTAATATAATTCCGACTGCAAACAATACATTTAACAACGAAAGTGACCGATTGAGTGTGTTTTGCCATAAATGGGACACACATTTAGGATTTGGCGGGTTACTGTAGCCTTTGCGGCGAGACCCAACCAGTTAGCAGACCTTCACCATAATTGACACAAATTCGTGCCGAAAAGTAATCGGTCTAAGACAAAGTAAAACGGTGGGGTTCATCTGGGGATTCATCTTATCTGGTATTCATCTTGATTGCATAGCGTGCTGGAAATATCTTCAATATTATATTTTTTATCTCTCTCTGTTAGAATTGTTTAAATTCACGCGAAGTGTGCCGCATTTCTATGGGCCCCGTTAATACTTTCATATCCACCATACGTGGAATTCCACGTGGCCCATCTTTACTCCAAGGATTTGTATTCAGTTTTGTGTGTTCTTAATATAGTGTGGTTTTATCTATGTTTTAATTGTGTATATAAATATATTATTGATAGGTGGTATTGATAGGACTTACGAGGTAGCGGCACAATAGCGCAGTGGTAGTATGTCGGACTATCACCCACAATCGTTATGCCAAGGTCAGGGGTTCGATCCCCACCGGTACGATTGCAATAGGCAGGATTGCAACATGACTTATGGGCCTGTTGAGTAAGCCGCAGTTGCATTGTTGAGATTCAGGCCCACAATCGGCAGGTGGGGAGGATCTCTCCGTGAGAGAAACGGGAGATGCTGATGGTTGATGTGCCGCAACAATGTGATGTAAGTCCTCGTAAGGTACAATGAAGATTACCGCGGGTTAAGGTACAATGAAGAAGCAGAGGAAGCGGGTACAATCTCAAGCCACAGCATCGTCCTGGAGTAATTCCCGGCCGATGCACCACAATGTAACAAATATGTAACACTTACACAAGAAATAAATGAATACACCTTTAAGGTTGGATCCTACACAGGATATCCAAAGGAAATTATATAGTTCCACGAACAAAAAGTTATCAATAATATAGTTATATACACAATTATATGAAAGTATTAAGGTTATTTGTTACACGACGGATAAGCGCGATGTCTGCATCCCGATACGATTGGCGTCTGCGTATCTACTACGTATCAGTCGATCGCTACACAAAGCTTTTTCGGCGGTTTTTCGTCAGTGTTCGCCTATTTCCAATTAAGACTATTAATGTTTTAATAATAATTTATTTAGCAAGAGAAGGAATAGAATACATATAACACACATAAACATAACTACGAACCTTGCTCTAG
>JAQGAV010003477.1:0-12381 GCA_034691345.1 Phasmarhabditis papillosa | reverse complement strand
CCCGATGCGGGGCTCGAACCCGCGACAGCCAGATTAAGAGTCTGGTGCTCTACCGACTGAGCTAACCGGGCTGCATTTGGGAATTGTAAGAAATTGCTGATAACTACACGATAGTGTATTAACAAGTTTAGGTACGGTACAGGAAACGCAGAACTAACTTATAAGCTTGTTTCTATAAATATATAAAGAAAGGAAAAGTAAACTAACTAACTGAAAAACTAAAATTTTGTTGATATTATGAAAAATTCATTACATTAACAGAAAACAATAAGCGATAGACCGGTAAGGGACATCATTTTCCTTCCTCCGTTGGCAGTATCGCTTCCTGACATCTAACTCGAACAACGGCTCTGAAGAAAAACATTGTAGAGTATAATATAGTTCGAAACAATAAATACATTTTAGGATTCGTTCCCGTATTTTGCTGATGCAGTTATATATTTCTAATAGATTTTGAACTTGATTTCGTTGCAAACATAAGAATTTATACTGGCTCCTTGTAGATCCTCATAGATGGCTCGCGAATGTTTATCGATCTTGGCTTGAGAGATTGTTCAAGTTTTAGAAATCGTTTTTACAGGTTTCACTGGGGTAAAGCCTGGTCGGACCAAAATGTAGGCCAGGAGGCTCCCATTTTTACCAAAGGTTCTATCTAAAGGACTGAGTTTGCGGTAAGCTTACAAGGAGGGTGTTCCGTTTTCCATTGCTAGATTATAATACCACTGCCCATTACTGCAGTCTAACTGGGCGGTTACAGTAGGTGTATGGTCACCAGCACCAGGTCCACCAATTCCGTTGTTGAACTGAAAATGATTGAATCCACAGCGAGAGAGTTACATTTTCGTAGTATTCTTCTTTGAAATAGTATTTGTAAGGTACTTTCCATCCGTATTACAAAATTTTCTGAGAACTTCACTTCAGCGTCCCTAGTCAGTGGTAGGAAACTTGGTCAATTGGACCAGCCACTGGCCGAAGACATATATCAAGGCGTGGGGTGGGAATCTGATCTAACAGTCCACCAAGTTCCCACTCATTTTTATATAACTCCGCTACTCCCCAGGATACTGCACTGGAAACCTAGTTCTTGATAAAGACTATGCATTTACCGTATTTTCCTACCTCCATGAACGAATAATAACCGGCCTTGGTCGACACACACATTGCTACCAATTTCAAGCAGCCGGTAGCAGGATCCGTAGACTCGCTTAATTATTCAAATAAGTGGATGAAATAGTGAAGTGTTATATTTATATTGTAAATAATTGAACACATAGGACAGGACAAATTATAGCCTATGAAAAAGATTCCCTTTCGCCTCTTAGCTCATGACGAAATCTATTTCTTCTTCAATTGGTCGGTGGGGCTGGTTGCATTTGCAGTCGTTATATAAGTTTCTAGTAACTCATCAGATGAGTGCCGACCGAATTCAAATTATCAATATTTTTATGTTTTCAGCATTTCTTACGTATATTGAGCGTCAGTCTCGTATTGTTGTGTCATCTTAACGAATTCAATCTGATTTGCGGTACATGCAGTGCAGCCTAAAATAAAGAGGTTCCTTTCAACAATCAAAGAGTTGCAAAGAAAGATTCTGTCAATAGTATACAATATAAGATGATCGTTTTACAAAACTTTGAAGCTCATAAACAGTCGAAAGCGAAATAATAAGGAGAATCTTTAGAAATTCAATAAACCTTCCATTCAGTAGATTTTAATATAATCAGGGTGATTGGTCAATTTGGATGATAGAGTTTTGGATAGGTTGCATATTATGGGTGAGACACAAACCGTTAGTCGTTGTTGTGGTGGTACTGGACGCCGTAGTAGTACTAGTGACTGTTCCCGTGGTTGTTGTGGTTACTGCGGATGCGGAAGTCGTTGTCTGAATGAGACTGAATTAAACTTTATTTATAGGACAGTTTCATGAGCTACCCTCATTCAGGTCAAAGTTATTCATTTTCTTTAAATCAACCAAGGCGAGACCGGTCTGAACGTCTTCAAATGTTTTAGCCCCGGCCCGGCCCGAGTTCCTATTCCTGAAATCAACCAGGACCCATATGCAGAAAAAGTTAGTTCAGTAATAAATCCAGTCCGGTGACCGTATCCAAGAGAGCCACGCATTATATGCTTTTTTTTCTTGTTTTTCCTTTCTGAGAGTTGTAAGGGCACTAATTTTATCTTTTGATTCCTCCTTCAAGCAAACTTTTTTGTGAAGTATCAAGATGGTTGTGGAAGTTTATGCTGTCGGGATTTATATGAGTCCATAGTTATGCTGGTCTTTTCATAGAAAGTTTTCCTGAAGGAGGAATCAAAAGCAAAGCTAGTGCTCTTTAACACTCTCAAATAAGAAAAAGAAGAAAACAATTTCATACAATAAGTGGCTCACTTGACTACGGCCACCAGACTTGATTTAGTACCGGACAAAATGTTTATGCATATGGATCCAGATGGAAACTAATCTAGTAAGTCTCCACAGACTCTGTTTTTACTCACTCCTGGAAGTGTAGTAGTGGATTCTGGAGGCGATGTCTGCATACAGCAGTAAGCCACCGCTATCCTAACCATGATAAGAAGAGTTTGTCTAGTTGATTGCATTTTAAATGAACTGAAACTTTTCCAAAATAGTAAAATAAGTTTTCAGTGGTTTCACTTGTCCTTTTCGTTCGAAAACAGGTAAACAACAAGTAAATTATATATATATATAAATATTCCAAAACACAAGGTTTATTCAATATCTTATTCAATACCATAATCTGATTCAAATTAGGACCGATGTGCTATGACAAATATGCGGGTGCTTTAGCCTAGTGATTGGAGCATGCGGTATCTGACTCCGTGAAGATTTAAGGCCCTGGGTTCGACTCCCCGCATCTGCAGAAGGTTGGGAAACCAGCAGCTTATTTATCCCATGCTTCGTGCTCCCGAAGAATGAATGCTAGAAAGGAGAATGAATGCTCTCAGCTCAGAAGATTCCCGATTAAATAGCCGACATTCTGTGGGGAAGAAATCTATCATTTATGTGCGATACGAGTGATACAGGAACTATTATACTTTTTTAGAATGGACCCATTGAACGCCATCTAGTAGATATAATAATATGAAACACTCAATGCTACAGTTGGGACTTTAACCCTTCCTATAGTCGGCGGATTAATCGCTTGCAGCTAAAGATCTAAACAATTTGAAATAGGGCACATATTTTCTATAATTGATATAATATGATCAAATGAATTTACAGTTCGTACCGTAACTCCTGGCAGGCGATTAGTCCACGGACTGAAACGCGGTGGCGCCGAAATCGCCTGCCGCGACTAAAACAACCATTCGAAACTAAGATTAGTAGTTTTTATTTGAATTTCAATAAGAACCCCAACGAAATATGTTAAATGTAAAAATGAAAAATGATTGTTTGTAAATAAAGAGGAGAACATGCCGTATGTTGAGACCGTAACACTTCACAATAAGATCATTAAAACAAAGAAAATGACTCTCATCATTTCGAAAATGGGCTTTCCTAGCACGCAGATTCTCTAACGGTAGCCTAAAAGTGTGCGGTGGCTAAAAAAGAGGCGTTCGTCTAGGTCATGCTTGTTCATTTAAGATAAAACATTTGACAAACATGAAGAACGAGAAGATCGAAACTTAAAACGAAACGATTTTATCAAGTACAAAGACTAGATGAAAATTACATTAGTCCGGTGGGATAGATCAGGATCGCTGGTAACGAAAAAGGATAGGATAGTTAGCGATAAAATCAAATTATATACGCTCACCACCATAATGGTTTGCAAAATCGTTTTTCAAAATGCAAAAAAGAAAGAAACAATACTTTCTTAAACTTTCTTGTTAATGATCAACGATGCTTAAACATCTAACTAATTTGAAATTATTTACATTGAAAAAGATACGGAACGTGCGTCCAAAAAATACCATGTCTAGTGAGAAAAACATGTTTTCTTCACAATTAATGTTCAAGCAGAGTCAATAAAACGAAGATCAAACTGTTCCAATCGTAAAAAAAAGATGTTAAGCTTTCGATTGAAAATATTTACCCCCCCCCCCCCAATCAAAGTTTCATCAAACATTCGGACCACTTACCTATCTATCCATAAGGTTTCAAATATTGGTTAAATACTATAACATTTTATTTAATACATACATATATAGGAAACTATATTCTTAGTGTTAGTTTCAGAGTTCACATTAACTTTCTATGAAAAATATCAAAACAGAAATAGAAACAATTATCGTTACTCTAAAAACGGACATACTATTCATTCTTCTGACGGCAACTGCGCTTCCTAATGTCATATACGAACTTTTTTTACGTTTCAATCTGCAGCGAAGAAGCCCTCCCTATATAGCTCAGGAATCAACGGCTGGATAATCAGTTATCTTGAACTAACTGGGTTATCAACTTAAGCAACATACATAATCAGTTTTTCGACCGTTTGTTAGAAAGGAGCCGTCTATGCTCAGAAAATTCCAGAATGAATGGCCGAAGCCCTGTCTCGAAGAAATGTACTAATATTGTGACGCGAGTGATACAGGAAATATAATGCTTTAAATACTATTGGGATACATTGGGAATTGTTCACATAAAAACTTGGTTAAGTTTCTCAGGCATTTGGATTATAACCATCACAACGATTAATCACAAAACTTTAATATTTATTTATTCACATCATTACAGAATATTATTTGTTTCACGTAACTGCACTGCTTGATGGCACTAATTGTAAGGTCTTAATTGTAATCACACCGCATTTTATGTTGAACAGAAGTTTCAATTCATCTCTCAATCGATAATCGCAAATAAGATAAATAAACGGGTGACATGCATTACCAACAATAGTTATAATTGTATCCAATAGAAAAGCATAATGAGAACCAACTTCGAACGAGGTTGTCAAGTTGTTATTAAGTACATCAAAGTACTTTCCAAATGTGAATAATTGAGCCCAAATAATGAAACCCTAAATTTAAAAGTGAGTAAGTTTTCTGTTTTTTTTTTAATTTCTCAATTGATTACTGATTTTTACCTATTATAGTCAGCGCTAAGAGTAATGATGGAGTGTAATGAATTCAACGCTCGTCTGAGCCCCTTATGCGAGCACCGCGCCAGCATCTTGCGGCTACTCTCCGTACAAGATTGTACTTTACAAGTACACGCTTGCAATTTGCATGCAGGTGCGGTGTTAAAAATCCAATAAATACGCAAGCGACACTCCATTATTACTCTCGGCGCTGACTATACCTATAATTCACAAATTATGTACAAATAAAACTTTTTTTGTAACGCAATTTACTTAAATATCTTTTTATTATTAGTTACAAACTACAGCTCCCAATTATAGGATCCTACTGTTTATAGAAAAGTTTCAAAAACTAGGATAATTGTATCCTACTTCTGCGGCAAGCATCCTTTCCAATTTTATATTTATCAGTGATCCCGAATTCTGCAAATTTCTTTTGATGAAATATAGACGAATCAGAATAATTGGATAGACAATAAAAATATAAGTAGGTAGTTGAATTACAAAAATTAAACGTAGCTGCTGAAAATGTTGTTTGTAATAATCTATACTTAGAGAGTTGGCCGTGACATTTAAAGGGACATAGGGAGACTTATTTAGGTTCTACAATCTGAGAATATAATCAATTTAGGTTCAAAATAGTCCCCCTATGTCCCTTTAAATCGTTTTTCCTGAATAACCCTGGTTTGGTTTTGTGGAGTTGTTAAACTTGATCTTGAAAAACTTGAAACTTGCTGGTAACCTAGGGACTTGAAAACCTTGATCAGCCACTCTAGTTTCTAGTTATAACTTTTAAATCGATGTGACTCTCACCCATTCTATATCGTAAATGAAACCATCTCTCACAAATCTAGGACGTTCAGGAAAGAAAAATAATTTCCATGAAAAGCTGACATTTGCAGCGTACAGTTCGATGAATGATATAAGGCCAGCAATTGCCCAACCAATTGAAATGATCAGCCTTAATGAACTGGAACTTATTTTCGAAACGCGGCACTCGGTGCGACGTACAGGCCAACCCAGAGGTGGTTATCTGGCCGGCCTGGCCCGGCCCGGCTTGGGTTTCAAAATTTCAGGCCGGGCCGGTAACCAGCTCTGGGCGCACCCGTAGGTCACAATCATATGAAAATCAAACTGTGCATATATTTTTTATACTACGGATTGGTATGATTTGATTTATACATTGTGTCAGTTGAAATACTCATTATTTACGACTTTGACATTTATAAAAGTTAATCCCTAGAATGCTTACCCCAATATAATCCTATTCTCAAACACAGATTTGTAGAATGATGAAACCATAACATGGGTAAGTCGATTAAACGCAATAAGTGGCAAAAACACAAAAGTACCAAAATAGGAAATGTCGAACAACATATAATGAATAAGTAATAGGGCGGATTTAGATGGTTCCGGGAAGAAAAGCTGAAAACTTGAAATTAAACTGACTGTAGCCCCGGAGCCACTACTTTGCTAGTATATAATACGATCTTGTTATATTATTGCTTATATCCACCCATTATATGATATAACCCTGTATTATCGTTATGTATACAGTAGTACATATAAGCTCTTACATCGTTATGGTACGAAAACCTTCTCTCAATTTCTCAAGACGCTGCCTTTCCTGCTGCGAATGGAGAATATGTTGCCGCCGCTACATCCTGCCAGCCAACTCCCAGCGCGATTGCCCTCTTCCAGAGCTGGTCTTCCGGCCCGGCCCGGCCCGGCCTGCGTTTCAAAATTTCGGGCCGGGCCGGTTTCCAGCTCTGCGCTTTTCTACCGGATTCCACGTCAGACGCGTTAAGTCTACCACGGAGCCACAGGAGAAGCACAATTAATATAGTCTTCATCTTTTCTACTAATATATTGTTCTTTATATTTTAATTTGTAATCCTTTCTTATATTGTTTTTGTTACATTAACCTCGTAGTAAATATGTCTTTACTTATTACTTGTGTCTTTGGGGAATCTAGCAGTTCTGAGTTCTAACTCTCGAAGCCTAAACCTGAACCACCTGGCAGTTTCACTGACTATGACTATGAGGCGCGAATTTTGTGGTAATGAATACTTCAGATGACTTCTGAGGCGCGAATTTTGGGGTAATGAATACTTCAGATGACTTCTGGGGCGCGAATTTTGTGGTAATGAATACTTCAGATGGCTTCTAATTGCACGACAATATTTTTCATAAGTAATAACGAACTAGACATGTGCCAAAAATCAATTTTGATTGGATAAATTATACATTATTAAAAATTGTGCGACTGCGCTCGGCTGGGCCAAAAAAAAGTAAGTCGCCAATTTTCCCACTAAGGCCTCTGTTAACCAATCAACATGATTAATCAGGTCTTCTTAATAGTGAAGATTATTCGATTTTATTAGTTATTCACATTGGTGGTCGAATATCTGATTGGCGCGGAATGCCCATATCTACCACACGTCTCCTCAGATTTTTTATCTAAACCAAGTATTGAGAAATACTACCAGAGAATTAAATTACAACCCATAATAGTTGAAACTATACCCTACATCAATTTTCCTTGTGTATGGGTATAATAGGAGTAAGAAAGCAATAAGCTTCGCGTAGTCACAAAAGGCCAGCATCAACGCAATGATGTAGAAGCCACTGATTGAACCGTTCCTTCGAGTCTAGAATGTTATATTAAATGCAAAAATGTTTACTAGGTCGTCGCTGTTTCAATTGTTCTGGCATTCCGTTTACTTTGTTTCTGCTTCGATTTCAAGTGATGTTTGACAAATAAATGGCTTTAAGGGTTTAGCACGATATTATTGAATCGAACTGTGCTTAAACACAGCTTAAAACTATAGTCGACGGATGAATCGTTTGCAGAGGTGTACTGTAGAATTTAGAAGGAGCACGGAAATCGAAAGGAAATGTACAAGCAACCTAGAATTGTGCGCTCGCCTCTTAATAAATAGACCTTTTAACTACATGAGATTTGTCCGTAGACTATATTTTTAACAAACTTTTGTAGGACCAGTTATTATCACTATTTGAAAGGATGACGCAGTCACTTGTTTTATAAATGTTCTAACATACCCTGAATATAGCAATTACAATAATCGTGTTGGCTATAATTCCAGTAGAACAAATCAGTAGTACTAAGGCTGAGAATGAATACTGCAATAGCTCGCTAGGTTCTGGTACAGACGCGATGAACTTGTGAACTGCGAAGAACTCCATTTTAGCAAAGATATCTTCCTACGCGTAAAAATATTAAAATTGAGAAGCAAGTTGTGAAGGTATGGTGCCTTTAAGCAACAAAATTCAAGAGTACTTCGTGAAAAGAAACTGAATTCTAGTTGATTCCCACCTACCACTATCTCTAATCTCAGTAAATGCTTATGTTTCTCTTATACGATACTAAAAAGCACAAACTATTTTCCAAAAAGGCAATAATATTTTTCAATAAATTAGAAATGTTTTAAATTCTCATGCGACGTGGAGTTGCAAACATAAGGACACAGCGGTGAAAGTGTGGGAACTGTTTTTCTAACATTCCAAGTACGTTTTCAGAAATAAATCACATGCAGAACCATGGCCCAAATAGCTATTGCAATAGTATTACTCGGCTCCTGGACTCAAGCATTTCAAAATTGCACAACTTTTCGGGGGTTACTGTATTTTTGCGTGCTAAAATTAGCCTTTCAGTGCGTGCCGAGAAAGGGGGCGTGACCGCCGGTCTCTAACCATGGGAGAGTTTATTTATAGAGCCTCAGAGTTGCTTACTGCTAAATATTCGAATTTCAGGAAACTTTGTGCAAAAGATTTTCAAATTAGAGTATTTCCTTCCTTTATGAAGACATGAAAGTGTATTTAGCAATCAGAAGCCGAAAATCCAGTTCCATGTAGCTACTACTAGTTTCCCCAGATTAGGCCCCCCAAACAAAAATATCATATTCCGTGTTTCCCTATTTAGTATTCTAATAGAGTTCGAAATTCTTATAGGGCCTGAAAGGCTACTAGAAAATCTCCGAATCCGTGAGGATTTGAGGCTGTGTGTATTGGACTTTTAGATTAACAACAGAAGCAAGGGATTCACGAACGGGGCCTGACCAGGGCTAAAAATTCGAGAAACTGGCCGGCCGTTTTCCAGTTCTACAGAACACTAGCCTCTGCAACTATATCAATCCTCGGAAAAAGACTCTTTCTGAAACAATAAAGGCTATGACCGTATTTGGACCGGTTTCGGAAACTTCTATGAACTTTTGTGGAAAGTTGTAGTCTGGGATACCTGTGGCGGCCCAACAGCAGTACCCCGCGTAGGGCTAGTCTCAACAACATTCTATTAATTCCACAATAACAATATTCGAAAAATTTAAAATAACTTCGACTGATCTAGAGGAAATGCATATCCCGAGCACGTCATGTGCATTGTGGGAGAAAATCTCTCATGGTTTTTGAAATGTAAATGTACGAAATATATGATTCGCTGCTTGAATTTGCTTTGAAGTTCAGTGATATAGGGTTTGCGGGATTGATAACACGTCATAAAAGATAAACGGCATGTAAACGTCAAACGATGATTATTAATATTTATTCCAATTTTACCAACTAACAATAATTTTGAGCTACAAACGATTTTGAACGATAATTACGAGTGATAATAGTCAATAAAAACAGGCCTCATGAGCATTTTTCCACATCCACTAACATAAATACAAAAAGATATATATTAATTTATTGGAAAGGGTTATAAAAAATCAATTTCAATACAAAACAAAGGACATACTTGTGGTTATTTTCATCAATCTATCTCAGACGATCTGGCTACATAAACCATGGTCAATCTAAAAAAATTCTTTTAATTGTTACGATTAACTCATTGTCAGCGGTTTCGATATCAGAAACGCCGGGTGGGTACCCGAGGGTTTCTATGCTACGACCGCTGCCTCCGGTATTTGTATAATTTTGCTCCAACAGTTTTCAATAGAATTAGGCTTACAATTGGATGAAGAGGCTAAGTTGAAATTTGATTAATCAACATAATTTTTGTCTATGCATGATGGTGCAAAGTTCTAGACGAAAATTCTATGCCCCTAACCCTATACTTGTAAAACAACCACGCTACGTAGGCTTGCGAATGGGTAGTCCCGGTGTCGGAATATTGTCGTTCCGGGTCGGCCCCTAAAAACTTCACCCTTGCTACGTCAGACAAATGAGTCTTCTTTTTTCCTTATAAGGTTCATTGTATCATACACTTTAGTTAAAGGTACCTAGACACGGGTTTTTAATGTTAATTTCAGATGAAAGAGCTAATTTTTCTGATTCTAATTATATAAATATGTTTATATAGGGAATTCCTTGTATTTAAGAAAAGTTAACTCAAAGTGGCAAATTTGGTCAATTCTTATCGCAAAAAAGTTAACTTTTCATAATTTTACACCCAGAAAACCATTTGTGTGATCGCAATACTGTATTGCCAAAAACCCATGTCTAGGTACCTTTAAGAAATTTCCTTTTCATTTATTCAGTATAATATATAACCATAATTTCTCTTTATTAATTACAAATAATATTTACCACATTTATCCTAATATCTTTCTCTTATTTTATTCCACATCTCTCCTATTCTTTCAGAGTCCATTTAATTGGTACCGCCAGTTTTTCATTCTTTTCATTGTTGAATGCATCACGTCAACATTTCAAAAATATTTAGCAGTCACATACACGTTGGCTCGGTTCGATCATACACTAAAATTGGAGTATTAATCGGGATCTTGGTTCCAAACCCTGCACTTCCATAAATAGCCAGATAGCTTTTTTGACCGCGCAATGGTTTCTTACGGTTATTCAATCTATTAAAAACAATGAATATATCTTGTAAACGGTTTATTTGCTTTTAGTTAAAAGCGAGCCAAAAGCTAGGGAAAACGATCACGCATATTCTATATACAAGTGGAAAGAAGTAGGCGCCGTTACCAAAACATAATTAAAAAATATTATAGTCGACGGACCAATTGCTTGCCGGTTTGCAGGTTGCAGGAAGGACTGCGAATGTTGAGCTGCAGCGTTAATCTGTTTGGGTTTCAGTCTTTTACCTATAAGCATCCGCGCTCCTTTGCTAAACTGACCGTATACCCAAGCAATCAGTCCGTCGACTATAAATGAGTCAAATTTTCTTTTATAAATTTCCCATTACTCACAATCCTTAAACAGGTTGTAGTCCTCCCAGCCGAGTCCTCGAGAAAGTATGGTGTGTTAAATGCCGTTATATTCTTTTCCTTTTTACCACTGAAAGCTTTGCCATTTACGTATTGACTACTATGAGATTCTCTCGCTTTCAGGCACTTTTTAGGGCAGGACTACAATTTGCCTTTCGCAAGGCGTTGAGTTTTATGTTTGTAAACACCATTCACAGAGATAAATTCAGAAAACAAGTTTGGACGTAGTATGGAACGGTAAAGTACCATTTAGATAGGGTTTCAAATTGAAAGCTTTGATAAACATTATACACGCCGGTGGGCTTAGGTTCTAGATTAGTTATAGTCCTTAACAAAAAGAAGACTTCAGTGCGCGTTGTTGCGTAAGGTTTGTAAAATCGCTCATCCTGTGGCAAAATTAAACTTCCATTATATGGTTTGAAGCGAACGTTTTTGTTAGAGGTCGAACAAATGCTATTGCACTAGTTATATTTTGTATCATATCCAGAAAAGGACCTATTCGCAATTGCGGAAGCCTACGTATACCACCGCGCTCTGCGGTCTTTTGTTTGTTATGGACTATATACACATACCCAATAACGGGGGTAATTAAAACCATCAAAAGGAACATTAACTGAACACAATACATCTACAATACTATCATTTGTATAATCATTATAATACAGTATAAACGAGACTATTCTAAAGTTGAGAATGGCTCTTGAGCTCAGCATAGTATTTTACACTTAGATATGGTGATTTTTAAATGGTTTTTTTATCCAGTTGAGGGCTTGTTTTTACCTGTTTTCCTTTACCAAAGCTCGATTTAAAAATCAAAAATACGCTATCTAAATACTTTTTTCTGCACTTCTAGTGTTAAACTCGCATTACTCAATGAATAAAAAAACGGAGAACAAAGAATATTCCTTGCATTAAACAAATATTAAGTTGTTATTCGTTAAAAATTCAAATTTTTACCTTTTGTTCAATGAATAAAATTTAAATGTTCATTTCGAAAAGAGCTCAATTCAATAAAAGGCTAATAATACAAGACATTATTTTTGTTACTTTCTTAACTTTTTAACAGAATTAACAGCTAATAATAATAATAATAATACACCCTGGGAGAGGGGTGTATTATATAAATGCACCCTGGTGGGGTGCAATAATATTATAAT
>JAQGAV010003476.1:0-12382 GCA_034691345.1 Phasmarhabditis papillosa | reverse complement strand
CTATGTTCAGAATCCCCCCACCGATACAACTTGACCGCTTCTATTTTGCTTTTATTTTGAATATATAGTATGTTGCATGTGTTAGGGTTTTAGTGCGGTTTCATAAGGAGCAGCGGGGTTCATAATTACGATTGGGGAGTGGGCCCGTTACCACCCCTGCCCTTTACGATTCTACCTGCCCTACA
Source organism: Phasmarhabditis papillosa (assembly GCA_034691345.1). NCBI lineage: Eukaryota > Metazoa > Nematoda > Chromadorea > Rhabditida > Rhabditidae > Pellioditis > Pellioditis papillosa. The sequence goes on along the minus strand of JAQGAV010003476.1, from coordinate 12,197 downwards.
CATTCTGCTAGTGTGGTCCATGCAGTTTTTCTCTCCATAGTTTATTATAACGTTCACATCCCGGATAGCCTCTGGAGTCAGTTGTGTTCACACGTGGCTGTTAATCATTCAATAATTACACTTCCTGCTTTTAGTGGATAAAGATTGTTGAGCATTGATCAATTGTTAATTCTTTTATTTATTTTTATTTATTTATTCATGCTTATATTCAATAGTTTATTTTCCCACTTTCAATCACACAGCATGTTGAACGTTCGTTTAGGCGGGAAGAAACATTCGAGTATTCTTCATTACGCCAAAACTAAGTCATAAGTACAGTAAACATCACAAATTACATTTTTGTAATAAAAAGTTTACATAAAATTGCTAAAGAAGGAACGATGCTCCTCCACACAACCCTGCGGCAAATTACAAAACTCTTCAACTAGAAGCAACTTCCAAAATCTAAAAACATTTCTCTGGTGATAATCCGTGTTAGGTAACAATTTGTGAAAATTTTTTATCGCAAATATGTTTTTAACCATTTTTTCACCAAACAGACTAGTGTAACTCAACCTAGGACAGCCAAAATGAAGAATCAAATTTCGATAAACTATTTGGAACCTGGCAGAGATTTGGACATTTCGGCCCTGGCGGAAATATTTTGACAACGTTCCCTGCACTCGGGCCACGCCACCAAAACTAGGCCCGGCTCGGTGCGGCTCAGGAAATTCGCATTTGTATAGTTTGGTAATCCTGAAAGGATGAAAACTCTTCGGGATAAACATCACCAAGCATGTCTCAAACGTCACAATATAACTAAATTTACGCTAAAAATGAGCTACGTTATTTCGGGATCACAGAACCCGACAACAGTAAAACCCATATTCGCGGAACCGTCCCGAAGCAGGAACACGCAAATTTTCATTCTCGAGTACCCGACCAGACATGGGAATATGAATTTATTATACTAACTTCTATCCTTACTCTACTACGGTCACTCATCCCCTCCACATTCGCCTACTTAACACATTCCGAACTTATACCATATTTTTATTTTAAATAACATAAAAAAATATTATAAAGTACATTTGATGCAACAGTTAAAATAGATAAAACAATGCTTAACACTAGCTACAAAATGTAACAAAAAGAACAGTTTCAGCTAAAAGCTGATGTAAAAGTTAATTTCGTTAAACCCGATGAATATATGTAAAATAAGTCGCGAAGCGAGCAAACACACGTAAATTTTGATACCGTAGCGCAAAAAGGAAGATAAAATAGTACAAATGTGAGAGCTACGGCCTAGCTACACTATGATTACAACATGAGATTGTTTAAAGGTAAAATGAGTCCGAGGACTTCAACAACTTAACAGAACATGATAAAAGAGAAACATTAATATTCAACTAAAATGGAGAACCTATTCAGTTCATGAAGAGGTGAAGACGGGACGATCCCGCTCCAGCGACGGAGTAGATGTTGGCGTGATGATCGGTAGAGAATCCGATGAGGTAAACGACTTCGAGCTGTCCAGCGAAGGACTACGGTGTAAGCCATCATTCTCAGTCTGTAAATATGCAGTTATTTAAACGAATCAATATATACATATATATATAGTTTTTTTTTTATTTGAAGCAATAATCCCTCAAGTCGACGAGAAAAACTGCGTGTCCAGTTAGCACAGTAGTAGTATAAGCAAAGCAAAAACATGTTCCAAACTTTACGAGTTTAGAAAGGCGACTGTTGTTTCAGTAGATTCAAAGATGTTGCAGCACAATGCAGAATTACTAGCACATGCAATTTATTCCCGTTTCGCGATCTCACATTTCTTTATTACAAGAAGTACTTATAATTCATCTACGTTAAAATGTTTCTCTCATTGGTCATACTGAATCTTCCGTTATTATCTACCATTTGGTGATCACGTGCTGGCATCAGGTAAAATTAAATAGGGAAACATGTTTGCGACTGATAAACGGGTGTAAATTAATAGGCTGCGACGCCCATAGATGAGAGATCAAAACATCATTGAACATATGCAAATAATCATTTAATAGGAGAGAGTGAATAACGATGCATACGGACGGGGCCGAAATGTCGTAGAATTCACAATATCTGACACAATTAAACGCAATTCCTTAACATTCGCCGATATATTTACTATGAAACGTGTTAGGGAATACCTCCCCTCGTGCATACCATGTGTGCTGGTGACCTTCAATAGCTAAACACGTGACCCCGTAACCTGCGAGATAACACGTTGCTTGCGGGTGGTGGGATTGCGAAAGACAACCGCATTGATCTTTGATTTATGCTAATTTGTCAAGGAAAAACGCGTACGTTTACAATCTGCACCAATAAGACAGCCACAGCCGCAACGATTACGAAATGTTTCGAAATGTGATGCAAACAATTATTGGGATGCATAGCAGACTAATAGTAATGAGGCCAATAATATAGTCTAAGACAAAAGATGGAATATTAAAAAATAGTGCAAGTACTCACCTCCAGCAAACTGAGTTTATGAGCAAGCGATTCTCCGAAACGCTCTCTATATCCAGGGCTGATATAATCCATCAACTGGAACAGCGAGTCGTAGTACTTGATGAATAATTCTATACGAGTGAAATCACCTGAAGCGACAAATAAGAAAAGTTTGCAGGTAAATATACTTACCAACCATACAGTCTAGCCTCAGTGAGGTAATTCTCCATCCCTTAAGAGTCAGCTCAAGACAATAAGGCTGACCTGAAACATATATTCATAAATTGATACTAGTGCGGTGAGAACAAACCTTCAAGCGTCGTAACATTGACGAAAATCAAATCAGGAGTACGTGGAAGCATCTCGGAAACACTGATCGATTCAACGGCAAACGATAACTCATGCACAGCAGCTAAAAGAAAATCGTGAATTCAAATTTAAATAAATTAAAGTTGGAACTAATCAGTAGGCGGTCAATAAACTTACCAATAGCTTCTAGCTCCAATGAAGAATCTCCTCTGCTCTGGGGACAGTTCGTTCCAGCATACGATCGGTTGATGCTAGACACTTTATGCAGAGACATGGGCAGGGATCTAAACAAAGTGAACATGAATAATTGCATGTTTTATATTTATCATTCTTCCCAATAAATAATGACGTAGTGTTAGCAGACCAAATCCCAATTGGACTGGTTCTTATTGTCTACTAAGTGAGTACCAAACATTAAAACAGAAGATAACTCGTTAATTATAAATACCAAAAACATTCAGCGTATCTTTATAAATATCGACCGTAGGTGTCATACTTCCCATTTCAACGAAATGGCAATGTGTTACACAAGTGCGGAATCTATTAAAGGATTGGTTCAATTTATGTGTTAGTTGGCTACATGGGAGCTAGGCTAACATAAACTGCTACATTTTTCAGCTGCCAGACAAAAATGTATTCCTACTGGAATAACAAAGAAGCGAGTGTATCTCAATTTCCCCAATTCAGAATATTTCAAAAACAAGCGGAATTTTCTAGGGAAACTTCACTCAAACACAACCAATTGGATATAAACAGATATCGGAAAAAAGTTGGCCCTGTTTTAGTTAGAAACTAGCCAACATTTCTAATAGATGATCTTAAAATAAAAATATATATTGTACTTACCCAACTGGTGATCCAGTGTTTCCACAACGAAGACATGGAAGCGGCTCAGTCTTGATCATTCCTGTATAGAGAGAATTACTACGTGAACGTTGTTTATAAACGGAGGTAGCCATAATCAAATTATAGAGAGTACAGAAATGAATGTAATAGAAGGCGGGTAGATGGGAGTAGTCAAAGAATTGCAAGCAGAATTACGCAATACGCAGAAGTATCACAGACAGGGCGAGTGCAGCAATAGCGACTAGCGGGCACCCACAATTGCTATATATACCGAATAAATGAAGGTATTTTCACGGGTAGGCGGGGCCTAGCAGCAAAACCTGACGTCACCCAATGTGGAGCGAAATAGTAGGCGAGAGATAGTGTCGCAGAGAAAATTATACGAAAAAGTGTTATTTTAAAGGTCGGCTGTAATTAAAATAGCGAGAGCCAGCTCAAGTAAAACAGAGAGTGAAGAGCTTTAATTAAATAAAATGTTTTTATTTGAATAAGGTTGCAAACGGAAGATGGACACACTATAAATGAAAATAGAAATATTTGGTGACATTTAGTCCGTTCGCGAGAGCGTATTGCTAGGTTGCTATAGGCAAAATCACATTAGAATTAGATACATATATAACGCTTGTTAGGAAAGAATGACGAATGCAATATTTGCCGCAAGGACAAGTGGTAAATAAATAAAATAGTGACGCACAATGTCAAAAGTACGAAGTAAAACGAATGTTTGTTGGTGTGAATTGTAGTGACAACACCCAACCAACTCGGGAATTGCTTAAACTGGACTAGAATCAAAATAAGACCAACGTTCATTCCTAAATCAAATCAGCCCGAACTGTACGTGCATTTAACGGATTGGCCGCGAAGTCACGTAGAAAACCCGGTTTTTGAAGTAACCGATTTAACTGTTTACACTGTAAAAAATAATGAATTAATGCGTGAGTAGACAAAAACAAGCGCAGACTTCCAACGACTAACTTTAAACACCACGTGTTGAGTGGACCACCCGCTGTTGCAGGCAAAACGTTGAAATCGCAGATCAAAAACATTATTAAACTTAATCCTGTGACTTTTGACAAGGGTTAAAAGAAAAGTCGGAGGCACATCAAATGAAAGGAAAAGGTAGTCAACGAAAACAGATGGAATAAAAACTCGAATCTTCTCAGGTTAATCGGATACCAACAAATACTGCTAGATACCAGAAATTACCAGTATTGCCACAGTAGTTTTGACCTCTTCTGGTATCCTACAGTATTTACCGGTATCCGGTAAATCTGAGTTAATACTTGGATTTGGAAGATGATTCTTAAACATGAAAATTATTCCGAGCTTTATAATATAAATAGCTAGCTCATTCATGGCCAGTCAAATTTCGCACCGGTAAACCAAAGATCGCCGAATGGAAGTATTCAATACTAGCGAGCGAAATGTCTGCAAAATAATAGTGCAACACGTGCATCCGCTGGAATTATATCTGTGTAAACTATTCTGATAGAGAATAGAAAAATAATGAGTCAGTGATAAATGGGTAAAAAAAGAAGTCCTATGACCACGAGGGAGCAGTTATTTGGTAATTCCCAGTTGGGTCGAAAATATGCAAGAACTGGTGTTGCCAACATTTTGTTATCAACCGGTTTCAATCCAGCCTACGCAAAGATAATATAGGGAGAAAGAACAAATCAAGTAAAATTTAACACAAAGTGTTTCTGCCTCAACTATCTAAATGATCGAAGTATGAAGCATCTAAAATAAACGTAAAAGTAAACTAACTTTACGAAGTTGTAGAGTAAATCTTTTCATGCAGAAATATTGATGTATGAATACAAATAGTTTTTAATGAAGCAATCCGGTCTAATAAATAAATAAAATATATAAAAATTACCAAAAAAACATTTTGTTGAAATTCAACAATTTACTAGTTTATCCTTAGGGCGCACTCGGAGCGCATGATGAATGAAGCGCATTCGCAGTTTACACCTTTACTTCGGTTTCTAAATGAATATTTGGAAACTTATCCAGGAAACTGCATTCTGTATAGCCGTTTCTCGGAAATGAGTGTGTTGTGGCAAACAAATGGTCAAAAAGGAGGGGATCAAAAAAGAGGGTTCACGTGTTGAGCACGTGGATTTGATAGCGAAGTAACAGCGTGTGCCGAGAAAGCGAGAGCTATGCAAAGATGAGAAGATGTTAGAGAAGATTGAAGAGAACGAATCTCCAGAAACTCAGCTTAGCAATCTTGGTTTTTGAACCTGAAAGATCTTTAAAGGTCTCTGCACTATAGCACTTGGATTAGTGCAGGTATTCATAGAAAGTTGTTGGAATTCTTCCAAGAAAATAACGAAACGAAAACGGCTTATTGTAGAGTTTAATCAAAATTAAAATCACTGCAACTGGAAACAGTCTTTTCCCGCCATTCAAGAAATGGCCAACGGGTCTCCCAACGAAGACTTAATCCCTTAATTTTCAGTGCATTTTCTTAGGATTTCTTCATGGAAACTGTATTTTTTGGCTCAGTTTCGGCACAATGAATCACACTCGCTGGTTTTGGCACTAAGCCTAAATGGTTGACTTAACTTGCAATGAAATGTATTATGCTAAGCTCTACGAAGCCATAATTTTTGGAAGTTGCTCAGGTGATGGTGATATTGCCAAGAATTTGTTTTCGGCCGTAGTTGTTGCATTTCATTAAACAAGTTAGCGATGTTCAAATAACTATATTTTCAACGTTCCAACCTTTCTCTCAATTCCACTAATAGATCAAACATTCAATCAACTTTCCGCGTGCGAAACTTTATATGAATAGCATGCGCTTCTCCCAAACTGCATCAATTTATTGTCCTGTGATGTAAAACCACCTAAAGATCAGATGATTCGCATATGAGCGTATAATTCTTCACTTTTGCATTGTAGCGTCAAAAGATACAAAAATCAAAATCAAATTGAGATCAAAGTGTCAACCACCCAAGTGTATGAGTAATTATATTTACCACTAAGGGGGTGGATAGAGCATTAATACCAGATTTACATGGTGTTAAAAAAACCTGCAATCTGCTTCAAGCTTCTCGAACTTAGGCTAATCAAATTTTGTTATGATAATCCCAAATGACAAAGGAACGTTTCGGAAAATATTATAGTTAGAGCCTAGCAGTTCTAACTTAAAAAACCCCGTAAGCATACGGTTTTGAACTAATAGTTATTAGACATTATTATTATAGAAGTTTATTGATAAACTAATCACCGGTCAAGGTTCCTCCGATCAAAACTTTTACGAGCCACTAGTTTGGTGAAACTAAATTACTCTAAACCATAACGAACTACTGGATTTTGATCTGCCCGGTATTTTGGCCCTTTGGATCAATAAAAATCAGGCCCCTAAACGACTGGGCCTGCTAGTCAGACAGATAAGTCAACTGAATGTCGACTAACAAAAGAAGGAAGCAGCGATTTCTTAGTTTTTTTGGGTGGTCACGGTGTTTCCACGTGAACTACTGCTGGCTGTTCTGCTCTTAATGATAACTGCGACATCAGCAGCCACAATGCAAAAAAGCAAACGGAATGGAATTCAACTGATAAACGGAAGGGTTTCGAATATTAAAATAGTTGTTTGTCCGCTTTTGAAGCATCGGTTGGTCCATATTTGTCGTGCCGCCTTATTTTACGACACCGTGCTGGAAATATGAAAATCAAAAAGAGAATCCAGAAAACCGAACAGTAAAATCGGCCCTATTTTCAGTTCCAAATAGTTCTGTTTCGCCAGTTCTGTTTCTGGAAGTACCTTCAAAAAGAGTATGTCGAATGAATTGATGGATACCGCGCTGGATATATGGCCTTCAAAAAAGGAATCCAGAAAATTTAAAAGACATACATTCAAGCTTATAAAACACCGCTGCTACCTAGCCGAGCTATGGTCTAGGTCTCGAAACGAAAAACTACAATAACTTTATGGGCCTATCTGAAACGGAATAAACTGAAGGTATATTTGAATGGAAGCCGGTTATAAACTGTCTTTACAGCTCTCCGAATTGGCAAAATGGAAAGGTGGCCGTAAAAATGTTGGAATCAAATAGATAACAAGCTGGGCTACGGTAAAGATGGCACGGAGTCGTGGAATTGGTTTTTGATTCCAAAGGAATGCGTTCGACCTAACGTTTGTCAAAATATTCTCAAGATTAGAAGCAGAATTTGAGATGACTGTTTCATTTTAGAAAACTTGGCAAGCAAGTTTGGAGAAATACGCAAAAGTTAAATTCTAGAAGATGTGCATTAATATTCTACACCGTGGAACTATATGATTGGTCGGAGTTGCGATTGCCGGGGCAGGGAGTTTTCCCTTTTCCCAAAAAATCTTTGCAGTAGTTTTCCAAAACTTTCCCGGGCTTCAGTATGACACACGCCACGTTTAAGTTAACTTAAATTACACTTTACAAGTTTAAAACAAAAGATTCATATTCCGCATTTGCAACACTGCGCATCGATAAAGCCGGCCGGATTAGCTGTATATCCGACCGGACCGGCCTGGCACGGCCTGACCTCCAAAATTTCAGGCCTGGCTGGGCCGGATAACCAGCTCTTTGGCGCAATGAAGTCTTAGTTTTGGAGCAAACCCTACATTCCCGTTAAAATACCCGTTAAAACTAAGAACCTAAATCATGAGAAAGATAATGCTTCTAAAACGTTTGAATTGTCGATAACAATGGTAGGAAGGCTTCTTACGTAGTCCCGTGCCAATGGAAAGTCAGCTGTAGCTAGCAACATAATACTTTTCAATCTCTTTCCATCTTTTTCAATTTCTGCAGTTTTTTCGGTCATATGCTTGAAAGTTGGATGGAACTGACATTTACAAAGTTAAAAACAACTTTTCTAAAAAATGTTGTTTCATAATTAACTAACAAAATAATTTAAATAAAGTGACAGGTCTGCTTTGGGGCCAGCCTGGTGATGAAGGATGCGTCGTTCATCTGGTTCATTAGTGATTCAAATGAAATGAGAATTCCTGCTCCAGGCTTAGTGGAGAGCGAACATGGAAGCATTGCGAAAGGAATGTAGGTGCTCCTGAAGGGTGTGTGGCATTGACGAACCGGGCAGGGCCGTAAAATTTTCATCAGGATTTCCAGCTTTACAAACTTAGAAAAGGTTAATGTCATGATGCATAAACGTACTTAAAGAAAGCTTATCAAATAACAGGGTTTCAAATAGGAAAAAAAAATTGAGACAAGGTTTCGAAAATTTCGAATATCACTTCTTTCCAAATTTAACAACATCATAACACTAGTCAAGTTCCTACTAGAAATATTGAAACTATAATGTGAAATGTGCGCAAACTGCAAGCTTTCCAGATGAACAAAGATCTTTTTGTGCTCGAAAAAAGCTACTAAGAGTAAAATGTGAGACATTGCGAAATACATGATCGGTGGAGGCGCCGGCCGAGCGGTGGTCAATAGGAGTGTTTTCTCATTTGAAGGAAGCAAAATAAGCGGCGCCCCAGACGGGTAGAAGACTAGGCTCATGCATGTGCGATTAGAGCAACCAGTTCAGATGGAGCGCGCCAAGTAAAGGTTTTTGCTCCTGTTTGTTCCAGGAAATGGAGTTTGTAAGCCGGGGAACTCTAGTAACTGAAGTACATGCAGTAACTGGTAAGATTTCGAACATACCAGTGCGGGCCGGTTACTCTACTTTAGAAGATAACTTATTTATAATACTTTAAACTTGGTCGGGTGTATATCGTTCGAAAATGATAAAACTTACAAAAATAAAAGAAAACGGGTAAGATAGTCTACTAGAGATGAATAAACTGTTCAATCAAACATTTCTGGCATGTGTGAAAGAATGTGCCTAAGAAAATATTGAATTTCACGAAAAGGAATGGCGTGTGTAGTAAAATTGCTAGGTTCTTGTTCTCATTCATTTTAATGTCTTTGTGAAATATCTCATAGCTTCTTCAGGGCCGAAAATTTGAGAAATGGGCCAGCCTTCTACCAGCCTTGAGCTACTTTGTTAGGTAAGAACATTAGAGTCATTGGATATATCATGTTTTTGTGTTTATGATTTACGGAGAACAATTTCCGGATTTAGACTCTTTCCAGCTACCAATTTCCGCTTTAAAAAAGACTTAAATAGTTTACTAACCAAAAAAATTCAGTATAGGGGAAATGAGTCACTATACCTAGAAGAACTTGCAATAGAACAATCTTCCAACAAAAATAGTGTAACCTTAGGCTGTGTCAGGAGCTAGGTTTCCAGAGCATTATCTTGAGAGCAGTGATGTATTGTAAAATTAATGAAAAATCTGTGGACTGCGAGCAGTTTCTTTAAAAGTACATTTATTTGTTTTTAACCACCGCTGCTCACCAGTGGCGCGGTACAGAAACGCCCGGGTGGGTGCACGGGCATTTTTTGACTGCCCGAGCAGTTGAGAATTGTTTCCCGGGCAGGATAAAACTGCCCGGGCACCCACCAGGGCGTTTCTATACTAAGGTCACAGAATACAGCGCTAAAAAGCAGGCAAGCGCTTGATACAGACTATATAGCTCAGAGAAGTAATTCCTAACTCAAATTAAAGTTAAATGTTAAAAAAAACATGTTTCATCCTAACAAACCGTTTGGGAAAGGTCACTTTTATAGTCCCAGTTTAGTGATTTCATTGATGTTCGTCACTATAAAAAATGTTCTAAAAATAGACCTAAGACAGGCTTCCCCGGCTGGTACTTTGGACGTTCTCTCTAGTAGACAGCTTCATATCAGTCAGTTAACTAGTTAGACTTTGCACCAAAACAATATAGATTGCAAAACAACAAAAATAACCACTTTGTATTATTTTTACTGGATAATTGGGACTTTATTCTCTTAAAGGGCTGGTTTTGAGATAAAGTAATTATGAAAGTTTAAGGGTGAAATGAAAACAGATAAACTTATGGTATTTAGTTTTGACAGTATTCAGTACAAATAATTAGGAAAACTAAAATTATGCCGGTTTCTTTCTTGAAAGTTTTGGAAATGTTTTTTTTCTAGCTTCTGGCAACATATGTCAACCGATTTTTGAAAGACCTTTGTGTATAGAGCATTCCCTGCTACCTATAAGCCACCAGTATGAGGGCTAAAAGTTTTCAGTTGGGATCGATAAGAAATTGTATATAGACAACAGATGAATCGTTAGCAGGGGTGGTGTACTGTAGAATTTAGAAGGAGCGCAGAAATCCAAAGAAAATGCACAAGGACCCTATATAATTGTGCGCTCGCATTATAATAAATAGACCTTTAGCTGCAAGCGATTAGTCCACTGACTATAACACTGAACAAGAGAAAGCCTAAATGAATATCTGTATTAGTACGTTGCATACGGCTACCAAAAAAATATGCAACTTCGGCCGATATTCATTTTCTGTATTCTTTCAAGATAAAGTTTCAAAATAGACAGTGTTGCTTATCTAAAATGTCCCAAAACAACATAAGCGTCTAACCTGACTCGTAGATTTTGAAACTTTAACCGAAACTCTCAACAACTGCATAGGTGGCACTCCATAGTCACTATTGGTTTCATTATGGAATGACTACAAAGTTCGAAAATTCAATATTAAAGGTCTATTTCTGTACTTCATGAATGATGTTCGCATCCGCGTCTGTCAACGCTACCGGGCCTTGTTTTCAACTGCCTTATTTCAAAGGTGAAATCATTTTTAAAAATGATTTTAATAGCAAAAAAGAAGACTTTAATAGTAATTCAGTGTTTGAATTGTAGATAAGATGTAGAATTTAAACTTTAAATTGCACTTTCGCGCCAAAAATGATTATGATTTTTGAACCGCAAAGAAATTAAAGGCAGGTGTGGATTGGGCTGTTTCACTAGAATCCCATCCTTGATTAAAGATAACTAGACAACAGATTTGTGGCTGTGGGTTCGACTCCCCGCAGCTGTAGAAGGCTTGGGAATCCAGTAGCTTATTTATCCCATGTTTCGTGCTCCCGAAGTAGAAAGGAGCCGTCTCTGCGCAGAAGATTCCGGAATGAATGGCCGAAGCCCTGCCTCGAAGACATCTACTATTATTGTGATACGAGTGAAACAGGAAATAAAATACTTTAAAATAGACAAATGATTTTGATGTTGTTTCTTCATAATGATTATTTAGGGAAAACACAATTATAATCGGCGCACTAATCGCTTTCATCTAAAGAACTTTTGAAGGCAAATTTTACAACACCGCGCATCGTATGAGGCCGGCGCAATGTAGGTTTGGAAACAGACTATAATATCGCTCCTATTTTCGTCGATTCTGCTGACTTTGAGCTTTTGCTAGCGAAAACTGATAAATATAAGGTATTTACAATCGTTTAGACAGTATTCAGCAATATAGCGAAATCTCGAACTGTCCAACTTGACAGTAGGCCATAAATAAACTAAAATTTGGAATTATTATCTAGAAGTTTGCGATAAGAAATATGGTGTGATCGTTAGAAAGTTTTTGTTTAAACTAGGCAGGGGTGGGTCGGGACGGCTCGGCCCGACAGCCAAAATTTCCTCGGCCCGCTTCGGCCCTACTTTCCAGCTACAGTCAATATTTTTTCCAAGAAAATCAATACCCAAA